>JAWQFJ010000243.1:67500-82500 GCA_034096865.1 Theodoxus fluviatilis | reverse complement strand
TCATCAGCGAAGAGCGCAGCCAATGAGAAGAGAGCTTTGTAAGACACTTCGGCAGACCCGCTTCGACCGGCTATCATGGCGGACGCAGTGCTTTCTGTCGCTAGCGGCGAAGATGAATCTACATCTTTTGTGACGAAAATCAGAGCCATATTGGGTAAGTAATCATATTTATACATAGAAAAGATCCTTAGGTAATCACTTTTGGCAGTATGTTTTGCTGAATTCATTTGTAACTGTGAAAATATATCGCTTGTTTCAGACCCACGTGTTGACTATATTAGCGGATGATTTCGTTTCAATGCTCTGTGCGCTCGCGCACTGATTTAATTTTTTTTTCGTTAGGAAACAGTTGCTGCTGCTGTGCTAAGATCAAGTTTGGGTCATTTTTGATTCATTATATGCCTGATATTAGCGTGTTTTCTCATGGATTGCGACGACCGTACATGGATAAATATAGAGGTGCCTACCCGCACCTCGCTTGCAATGACATCGTTGTTGATGAACATTTCACTCGAGTTGTGAAATGGGGTGGTCGATAAACGACCAAAGTTATTGAGTAAGTAATCATATTTATACGTTCAAAAGATCCTTAGGTAATCACTTTTGGCAGTATGTTTTATTAAATTCATCTGTAATTGTGAAAATATATCGCTTGTTTCAAACCTACAACGGCTACGTGTTGACCATATTAGCGGACGATTTCGTTTCAATGCTCTGTGCGCTCACGCGCTGATTTAATTTTTTTCTTTAGGAAACAGTTGCTGCTGCTGTGCTAAGATCAAGTTTGAGTCATTTCTGAATCATTCTATGCCTGAAATTAACGTGTTTTCTCATGGATTGCGACGGACGTACATGAATAAATATAGAGGTGTGGCCAGGATTTAACACATATGTGTGAAGATAACAGTATAACTAATCTACACACCAAAAATCATGGCTGTATTTCCAATAGTTTCTTAAATATTTCAATCTGAAATGTGGTTTCCCCATAAATTTCTGTTGTTTCCACTGGAAATCATGGAGAATTTGTATATACTTGTGTGTGATATTTTTCAAACATTGCACTGTCCACAAAGCTTACATTGTAATCTGTATACACACCAAAATTGGTGAATGTATCTTCAATAATTTCTGAATGATTGCCATTAAAGTGACAAAAAATGTACTTTTTCAGTTGTTCTGCTAACAAATTGGTGTTTTTGTCATGTTTGAGGCTCTTTTTCTCTCAAAATATGAAACTAGACTGGCTGAAAAAAAAAAAAATTATTCTACACAAACTTGTTTGGCATTTCTGAAAGTTCCAGACTGCTCCTGTACATATTGTATGAAATCATTGAAATGTGATGACCGAAAGTTGCCCCCCCCCCCCCCCCCCCCCCGGCAATTTTGTGATGGGAGTCGCGAAAGCATGTATACTAAAATATCAATATCTAATGAACTAATGAAGGTATCCACTTACTTTTTTGTGTGTTTTGCTTGTATTGTATTCTTCTTTTACAATATCATAAAACATACACTCTCACTTAAAAATCAAATTTTGACTGCCCCTACCTACAGACAGACAGACAGACAGACAGACAGACAGACAGAAAGAGACAGACAGACAGACAGACAGAAAGACAGACAGACAGACAGACAGACAGACAGACAGACAGACAGACAGACAGACAGATAGACAGACAGACAGACAGACAGAGCAAGCGAAAGCCCTTTTTGAAATTAGAACTTGATAGAAAACAATCTACATTAAATTCTTTAATATCAGCTCTTGCAACTAAAGTGGTAATCACAGCAAAGGATTTCAATAATGGTCTGAAAGACATGCTATATTTATTATCTAGGTTTCCAGAATTTGCACAGAAACAGAATTAGATGAGGCCTACTGCAATGCTTTCTTCCAGAGACATGACTTTGCGCTTGATCTGATTGCACATCATTCCTGCGTCCATCTTGGGGTCCATCATCTCTATGGCTGACATGGCCTCAAACAGTCCAAACCTGCAACACCAAGGCAGTCCATTACGGTCAACAGCAAAGCAGCCCATTACAGTCAACAGCAAGGCAGCCCATTACAGTCAACAGCAAGGCAGCCCATTACAGTCAACACCAAGGCAGCCCATTACAGTCAACAGCAAGGCAGCCCATTACAGTCAACAACAAGGCAGCCCATTACAGTCAACAGCAAAGCAGCCCATTACAGTCAACAGCAAGGCAGCCCATTACAGTCAACAGCAAGGCAGCCCATTACAGTCAACACCAAGGCAGCCCATTACAGTCAACAGCAAGGCAGCCCATTACAGTCAACAGCAAGGCAGCCCATTACAGTCAACAGCAAGGCAGCCCATTACAGTCAACAGCAAGGCAGCCCATTACAGTCAACACCAAGGCAGCCCATTACAGTCAACACCAAGGCTGCCCATTACAGTCAACACCAAGGCAGCCCATTACAGTCAACAGCAAGGCAGCCCATTACAGTCAACACCAAGGCAGCCCATTACAGTCAACACCAAGGCAGCCCATTACAGTCAACAGCAAAGCAGCCCATTACAGTCAACAGCAAGGCAGCCCATTACAGTCAACAGCAAGGCAGCCCATTACAGTCAACACCAAGGCAGCCCATTACAGTCAACACCAAGGCAGCCCATTACAGTCAACAGCAAGGCAGCCCATTACAGTCAACACCAAGGCAGCCCATTACAGTCAACACCAAGGCAGCCCATTACAGTCAACACCAAGGCAGCCCATTACAGTCAACAGCAAAGGCAGCCCATTACAGTCAACACCAAGGCAGCCCATTACAGTCAACAGCAAGGCAGAGTTAAGTACTACACAATGATTCAGTGCAACCAGCACCCAACTTGTACAGACATCTGACACTAGTATTCCCAAGGCTGACAAATCTGTCGAAAACAAAAGAAAAGAACACACACATGCATGCATGCACACACACACACACACACACACATACCCCTCATATTGACTGCATATCATATCTAAAGCAATCATAAGTCCACTGTTCAGAAAACCAGTACTTCATAACCAAAAACAACTTTTTAATTTTCATTTTTCCTCCCTGGCAGAAGTGCTTATGATGGAGAGGAATTTATTCTCTATGCACCCCTTAAGTAAAGAACAGAACTGCCCAATTGCCTATGCAGTAGGGATATATGTCTGAATCGAAAGCAATCTAAATCCATACATTTCAAATGATGTTTGATCATGTATAATATATATCCACTGAATAAACTGAAAGATGGTATTGACATTTTTTTAGGCAAAGAAATGTGCACGAGAGTTCTGCTATCACCTCTCCAGCCCCCTTCTTTTTTAACATCTCTCTAAATTGGACCACACATGAGAACATTTCATTTGCCTAAGCTTCAAATCTACCTGCCCTTGTACAGTTGTAGATCAAGCAACCACAACTACCCTTCTCTGCTGAAAAGAGCACCTTATATCACACTCACGTGGAATCATGGAGAAGCTCTCCCAGACCCAGCTCTGATGTGGCCTCCACAATTTCCTGGGTCACCTCCTTCCAGTGGTAGACCGGCCGCTCCACCCTCTCTGCCTCTGGCTCCATTCTTTAGTGAAATTCCAAACACTGAACTACACATTCAAGTGACGAGAAATGACCAGTGCAACGGATGGAAAATAGAACTTCTCTTTGGAGAAATGAAATGAATTCAATTATTGCTTATCAGGAGATGATGCAATAATGGTTTAGATTCAGCACAGTATGTTAGTCCTGGACACCACACACTTTGTATCCATCTTAGAAATACCAATGTTTCTTTCCACTTTACTATGTACATGGCACTCAAGAGATGGATGGATGGATGGTGCTTTACAGCCTATCAGCCTCTGTAAGGCTGGCACTCAAGAGAAAACAAGGTGAATATAGCGTTGTGTACCAGGACATGTGTGTCAAGTGATGTTGTTTAACCCATTGCTTACGCAGCTCAACCACGTGGTTGCGGTGACGCCAACACCCGTTGGCTACGCAGCTCAACTACGTGTTGCGGTCGCCGTAATGACTTTTTCCTGTCTTCGTGGCTGTTTCAAGGGAAGTAAATCGTACAGCACTTTATTCGGTAACCAATCTGTGTTCGCTGGAGTTACCTTTTCTTTAGTATAGTCCCCGTGAGAAAGCTTCATTTAGTAGTATCTACGCTCACCCACCGTCGTGTTTCCGCGCTTCGACATGGCTTCGAAGGAGATTGAGCGGTGATGAAAATGACGAAGTATTAGAAGTGTGGATGGAAGAAGGGTCTGATACTGAAGATCTAGGTGGATATTGGACTTCTGAAGAAGATCTTTATGATTCTGATGCGGAAATAGTCCCAGTCAACGAGAATGAAGCGGTGGCTGCAGCGAAGACGAAACGAATCAACTTCGGATGTCACTTCGTGACTGACACTAAGTGACAGCGAAGACGCCGTCGCCGTCAGAGAGAGAGGAAGAGATAGAATCGGTGTTTACAGCAGACACAGACATCGATTCGGATGCAGAGGATGCCGAAAACCTTCTCTACTCCTCCAATGAACTGTACCACACAAAAGATGACTATGCCAAGTAGGGCGCCTTCTTTCTCTCAGAAGGCCATTCTGAGATTTTCTTCTATTCAGACAGAGACAGATTGCAGTGAGTAAGTGTATATTTTCTGATTTCACCTCTCTGACTTGCAAAAAAAAAATCATTTTCAAGCATTTTTTTATCCTGTAGTCAATCATTCATCAATATAGTTTGATGTGGAAATACTGATGTCAGAACTGTTGTGCAAAATCTATCTCTTGACTATTAGTACAATACATTAGGTGTAAAAAAAAAAGAAAATCAAAATTGCATGTACCTGGTGTTTAAAAATAAATTTCCCCAATTTTCTTACTGCATATTGTAACTATCCAGCACTTCAGCTAGAAAGTGCAAATGATTTTCTTTCTTGTGGTACCAACCACTAAACAGTTATTCAAAATTTGGATTTTGTGTGATTTTTTGAAAACTTACAAAAACACTGCGTACAGAGGTAAAATTCCTAATGCTATCCCTGCATAAGCAATGAGTTAAACAAGAGAAGCATGTGCATTTTTAAAAATTCTTGTTTGGACAGCCTTCCAGAGATGGGCCACACTAGTGGACTCGTCCAAGGAGAGGGGTGCAAGTAAGACAGCCAAGCTGGCGGGTCACACTAGTGGACTTGTCCAAGGAGAGGGGTGCGAGTAAGACAGCCAAGCTGGGGGGCCACACTAGTGGACTTGTCCAAGGAGAGGGGTGCGAGTAAGACGGCCAAGCTGGCGGGCCACACTAGTGGACTCGTCCAAGGAGAGGGATGTGAGTAAGACAGCCAAGCTGGGGGGCCACACTAGTGGACTCGTCCAAGGAGAGGGGTGCGAGTAAGACGGCCAAGCTGGCGGGCCACACTAGTGGACTCGTCCAAGGAGAGGGGTGCGAGTAAGACGGCCAAGCTGGCGGGCCACACAAACTGCTGGGCAACAACATCTGACTGGCTGCGATTTTAGGAGGATTTTTTTCAAATCTTCCTATTCTTTTGTCATTGTGTGAGTACGAGCGAATCACGGAGAATTCACTGTGAATTGATCGACCGAAATAGCTGGCCAATCAGATGCTGCGGCCCACAAATTGTGTGGCTTTCCCACACCCCTCTCCTCAGATGAGTCCACTAGTGTGACCCGCCTCTGGAAGCCTTTCCTCCATTTCATTGTGCAAATTTGTGATTATACATGAAATTCTTTCATTTCCTTTACATTTCTTCTGTGTAAGAGAAACAATTACTGCTTTGAATTGTTCAAACATTTCACTCAATTTTGCTTTGAAAACTGTTAGGCATGTTGATGAGTAGATGCATGGCTTATTCAAATCCGTTTTAACAAGGAGTTTTCATAGAACATTCAGCAATTCAATGGGAAAAGTCAGAGAATGGAAGAGTTAAGACTTCATTGGATTCTCTTGTGCAATACAGAAATGCTGCAAACTAGAAGGACAGGACTAAATACATGTATGGCCATGACAGCTCCTCCCACCCCTCTCTCTCTCTCTCTCTCTCTCTCTCTCTGGTGATAAAGTTTGTATCACTATTAGGCTTTACAGTGTATCAGTCCTTGTAGTTTATGTAATGCCATTAAATATCCAATGAGGAGCAGTCGGTGTGTGGACAGGGCAGGTCTATTTTTACTCCCAACCCATAGGGTTCTTACATAGTAAATAAGATGGCATTAGAAAATTTATGTTTGTCTGCATGTGTGCTTGCAAATGTGTGTGTGCATGCTTGCATGCATGCATGTGTGTGTGTGTGTGTGTGTGTGTGTGTGTGTGTGTGTGTGTGTGTGTGTGTGTGTGTGTGTGTGTGTGATATAATGCAAAGAAAGCATACTTTTGTGGAAAGTCAGGCAAAGTACATCAAGGGGATTTGGTTCCAATAAACCTTGAAAAGAGGTCAAAGTGACAGTTGATAAACTGATCCACTAGCATCTACATTGAATCAAAGCAAGAGTTGTTTATTACTTTTTATCTGCAACCAGTGTAGAGGGAGGGGGAGGGACAGGGTGGGGGATGGGGGGTGGGGGTGGGGTGTGTGTGTCGAAGGAAAGGTAGGGGAGGGAGCAGTGGAGAGAAAAGAGCACAAGAATGAGCCATGAAGATTTTTTTCTAAACTTCTGTAAATAGTCACGCTGTTTTCACTGTTTCCATTGTATTCATCCCCAAAAAATTCTTAATTATTTTAAACAACTTTATGTATGTACATATTGTCATTTAACACTTGTGTCTTATAGTTATACATGTATGTGCTGGATGCGATAAATTCCTGAAAAGGCGAAGAATAAATTATCTGTATCGGTAAATGACCGAGTCTGTTTGATTCCCCTTAATACTCCATTGGCAAAAAACCCAAGTTCACTGGATTCACTGATAAGAGGTTGCTCCCAATATGATTTATTGATGAAAGAACATGAGTTCCAATACATTTCTGCTGCATTTTAATTGACTGAATTTAACGGTTTTGAACTGCAGTCTATATCATAGAAATAGAATACTATCTAATAGTATTACTATTATACGAATCCTATCGAGGGTGCCTCGGACAATTGGGAATCTGATAACGTATGGCATGATATTACTCATTAAGTAGCATTTTAGTTTATCGCTCCGATGCAATACGGCTTTACGACAGCATTTCTTCACCCAGCGAGTTATAAACATGTGGAACAGCCTCCCGAATAGCGTAGTTGAGGCACCGAGCCTGAACTCGTTCAAGAACAGAGTGGACAAGCATCTACAAGGATATATGTTCAAGCTGGAGGAACCACTGGCGCAGATGCTGCACAGCAATTAGGCCTTTTTTCTCTCTCTTTTTCTTTATCTCACAAGTAATATAGACTAGGCCTGGTAAAAGACCAGTATCCATAAGAACAATAAAAATACAGCCAGAGAACCACCAGAATCGGCGATAGGCCCTGGACGCCTAAGCAAGCCGAAGAATTCTATTCTATTCTATTCTTAGTAATTCTAAAAGCATCACTCATTCAGTGATTCACTGAACGTGCTTTCGGGAACGTGTAAACTAAGACAGACAGGCAGACAATCACAGCTAGAGAGTCGGACGATCGGACGGCAACACAGCATTGCAGCAACTGAAACAAGTATCCTGAGCATCACTGCCAGTATCGCAACGAAGTCGGTTAACATTAACTGATAAAGTGATTAACTGAATAACTCGTCTCAAGAACATGTCACAAAATGTTCAAGACGGCTGAATCAATGCACTAGTCATACACAATGATGCATCTACTTGCTCTGCCATTCTTACTTATGCATCATCACGAACTGCTTTAAAAAATATTGAATTAGGAACACATTATGAGTTAAAGCAACAGCAACGCAATCTCAGTATCACCTGTTAGGATCCATGCTGGATAAGGTCCGGATAGTTTATCTCCGCGAATTTCGATTGGATAAATTTATAAAGGGTATCAACTCTTTTCTTAACCTTTGGTGAGAAGGAGTTTCCTCCCTTTACATACGGCGCAATTTCTCGCTGGCTTTAAGTATGCGCATACGGTAAAAATAAAGTCCTCGCTTTTTTCTTTTTGAAATAACAATTACCATTTTACAACAAAGTTTGAGGTAAGTATAAATGGAGCATGACATATTTCACGTTGATTGTTGTTACTCATGAAACATATATGGATGCTTGAAACTAAAGGAAGAGCAGATTTTTTCAATAATAATGATGCACGTCAAATTTCCACAAAAGAGAGACACAGCTTGGGTGTGGAATTTGCAATGAATGGAGAGCAAATTTGAAATGAATGGTTCCGAGTGGAAATATATCTTTAATTGTGAGTTAGGTGTCAGAACGTTCACAGCGAATAACCAAATGCTTGCTGGATGTACCGGAACATAAAATAACAATCATTGGAAAACAATCCTCACATATATGGTTTTCTTTGCAATTTCAAAACTTTACGGTAAAAATCATTATTTGCAACCTTTATCTGCATGCCTCACCGGACCCGACAAACATGACCACAAACGTGACCAATACTGAGCGCCCCCCCCCCCCCCCCCCCCCCCCCCCCCCCCCAATAACAATTAAGCATACAGTAGGCTTGTTCAGGAGTACAACGCGCTGCATGAGCGCTTCATATTGGCAATTGAGCGCTCTTTTCCTCTCCTGAACACCTAAGATGTAGTGCGCAGTGCTTCACTTGTTAAAGGGGAGGTAAATCTTCTGCGCCCCATATGTTGTGCTGATAGCTAGACGCGAAGAAAGTGTTTTCTTTGCCACAGACATCGTTTATGCACGTTTAAATGTATTCTGCATGAATAAAGTCCACTACTGTGTCATCCTTACTTGCCATTACTCGCGCATACAGGGCGCTTGGGGCAAATAAAGCCCGTTCCAGTCCCAAAATTATGTTTCTGAGGGTTATTTTACGCATCGACGGCCAGTGCGGGATCGAAGACGCCATTTTGAATGTGATGCAAAATCGTCTGTATCACGTCGGATCGGTGATTCACAACGCTGCTCAGCGCTGAGTGAATCACGCCCCAATATTGCTGTTCAGGAGTGAATCACATGCAGCGCTGAGCAGCGCTTTGCAGCGCTGCGCCTCTTGAACAAGCCTATTGCCCCAACGTTTGCCACAGTTGGCAAAACGTTGGCAAATCGCAGTTGGCAAAGAAATGTTGGCATCACGTTGCCCCAACGTTCGCAACGTCAACCATGGTTCACACGTTGGCTGTACTACGTATGCTAGATAGATAGATAGATATGTCTTCATATGTCTTAGGCTGCGAGGCCTTTATCTGATCTTTTGATCAGTACTGTTGGCTATTCTCACTTTTTTACTAGCCTAGTTCTAACGATCTTAAAAGATCGTGCCTATTCTCTAGACTTTTCTTCCGGTTTCTTATAAGTGGCAGAGAGTGGTATACGTGGCAACAGTGGGTGGCCAACATCAACACAGTACATGTAGTCTTTGAACATAGTGTCAATTCTGTTTTTGAAGCAGTTTAATGACGGCGCCTCCACCGTGAGAGCCCAAAGCTGCATGTCTTGCAGTCACGCCTTAACAAACTCCTGAGAGACTTGTTCCTGAGGTTTGTGAAACCCTCTGCAACCAAATCAAAACCTATACTGGATGTTGACTTCAAATCCAAATACAACCTCAAGCAAAAGTCAGACCTCATCATTGGAGAAAAAGCAAGCGAGTTTGTGAGCAGAGGAAGTGAGGTGATTCTGAGGGAACACAGAGTTGCAGAATTCTATGAAAATGTGCAGAAGTTTTTCACAGCAGCCTGCTCGTACATCAAGGAAAAACTACCACTAAGTGATGAACTTCTAAAACATGCTGCAGTACTGGATCCAGCAAAACAAGAAGAAGTGGGGTTTTCTTCATTGTCCTCACAAGATTCCCCAAGCTTTTGCCACCTGGTGTTGGAGTGAATTGCATCAAGCTGAAGTTCGCAAGATACCAGACCACTGACATCAGTGCGTGCATCTAGAGCACCGACAGGATTGATGCTACATGGCGAGAGATTGGAAAGTTGCAGGAAGATGGACAGCCCTTATTCCTAGTCTTGCCGACAGTGATGTGTACCATCATGACCATTCCCCATTCCTCGGCCCACTGCGAAAGGATCTTCTCTGTTATGCGAAAGAACAAAACAGACTTTCGGAGCAACATGGGGCTGGACACACTTGAAGCCCTTGTGGTTGCCAAGTCTAGGCCAGGGGAGGCCGTCACACGGTCTTATAAGAGGGCAGACTTGGAGAAGTTGAAGAGTGCATATTACAACTCTCTTCAGTCCAAGAGTAACAAGTAGATGCATTGTATCAAGCTATGTACATAGTGTATATAATAAGGTGAGTTTTACAGTTTCTGTCTTTACTGCAATGTTGCTCGTATTAGACACCATGTCCCTGAAAATCATTCTGTGTCCCTGATTTTGAGCCAACATGTCCCTGAAAGCACAATATGAGGATAGGCAACTCTGCCCTCTGTCGATGCTCTTCTGCACGTTGTTGGTCCCGTCGTCTCTGTGCTGGAGTCTTCCATTCTAGTCCACTAGAGACTTCGCCTGCCGGCGAAACAGTCTCTAGCACAGTTAATATCACGCGATGGAACTAATCCGTCCGGAATATTCATAAGGAGGTCACACAATTGGCTTGCGGGATAGCACTTTGCTCCCTGACATACGCCGTTAAAGTAGTTCTAAGATTATTTCGCACAAAACTCATAAATTACGTTCATTGAGGCAATAATCAAGCGTGTATTCGATGAAATAAAATGTTTGAGTTGAAATGGAAACAAGTTTTCACATCTGAATGATTTCTGTAAAAAGTGGAAAAAATGGTATCCAGAACGAGCTATTTTCGGCTCAATGCTGTAATGCGAAGGGTCAAGTTTTTTACGCATTCATTTCGAACTGCGCCAGAGTGTCTACTGACTCGGGTTCACAGAATGGGAGTCTTCTTGCGTCAAAAACCTCGCCTGTCGCTTGTAAGCAATGGTTGACCGTCGCGCTGCCTAAATTTCTAGACAACAACGACATTTCCACATTCATCACCGTCCACCTTCCGATTCTGACGCCAGCAAGGATTTCATAAGCGTCTCCAGGGCAGCTGGAAGTCCAGCGACTGGCATGGTGCTGCTGTTATTCAAGGTACTGTGAACTGGCCGGAGCGAAGCAAACACGTCCGACCGGCGCAAGCGTTAGCCGCCGAGAGAGAGAGAGAGAGAGAGAGAGAGAGAGAGAGAGAGAGAGAGAGAGAGAGAGAGAGAGAGAGAGAGAGATTTGATTTGATTTCTTTATTGCAGCCGACGGCCCATCAGACAGTTTTACAACATAAATGCTATGTACATTCTATTTTTAAAAATGTATACTTTACACATCATCGTTACGTACAGCTTTAAAATAATTGTGTAACCCTCCTTAGGAATGGCTACAATACTAATGCATTTCAGACTTGAGTGACGGATTAAAAAGGCAGTGTGCACATACGAAATTGGCTTTACGCGTTTCTATGTTGAGAAAAGTAACGGTAGGTACAATATTAATACTGTTTGGTAGTACGAGATGAACAACTCCTGACTAGTTTTCTTTCAACGACAGATTTCTTGTTGCCATTGCATAATATACGTACATTGCCACATCTCTGCTTTTCCAAGCGTCTTGTCCATTGACTAAATAGCCATACCCATCTCTTGCTGTGGTTATGTACTTGGCGATATATTTTTCTCTTAAAGGTTTGTACATGGGACAGTGGATTAAAAAATGTTCTTCATTTTCTACTTGTTCTGCACAGAAAGGACATGACACATCAGCATTCTCCCTATAACGTCTTTCATTACTCCGTAGTTCGTTTATTCCCAAGCGGAATCGGATAAATGTGTCCCTAAATTTTTTTATATTGATATCGTTCAGGTAATTCTCTGTCTGAAATGAGCTTTTCATGGTTCTATAGAAGGCAAATCGGTCTCCACTGCCGAGCTTAGCACACCATTCCTGCCTGAAGCAATCTCTTAATCTTTGTTCTACTGCTTTCAATACGCTTCTTTCATTCGTACATCCTCCATTTGCCCAAACAAAATTATAACCTATTCTGGACAAGAAATTTTCAATACCCTTAGCCCAGTTTAGTTCTGTTGGCAGGCTGGTATTGATGAGCATCAGGTAGGCTTGCTTTGGAAGTCTGTCTATTGGCATTTTGATAAGCTTAAACCAATATCTCAGTGCTCTCAGCAAAGCCATCACGGTAAGGGGATACCTTCCAGTCTCACCATAAATCATAGTATTTGGAGATCTCACGTCCAGACCCATAAACCGTTTGCAAGCGAACATATGCGTTTTTTCTATGTCGTCACACTTTTTTATCCCCCATATCTCCGCCCCATACAAGAGGGCTGGTGTAATTTGAGAATCAAACAGCTTAAAGAAAACAAAAGTGTTCAGACTACGCAAGCTCTTCATTGACTTAAGCAACTGTATAACCTTCTGCTTTCCTCTGACTGCCTGGTCATCTAATGCCACGGAAACAGAGAGTTTGGTGGAAAACATATACCCCAGGTACTTGTATCTGTTTACAGTCTCCAGCTGCTCTCCGTTTAAAAACCACTTTTCACCACTCGTCAGATAGCCCCCTCTGCGAAAAACCATAACTTTGGTTTTTTCATTGTTCACTATTAGTCCAAGCTTTTTTGAGATGTATTCTAAGCTGGTGATTTGGTTTTGTAAGCCGACTGGTGTGGTAGATAGCAGCACGACATCGTCTGCGAACAGGAGTAAAAATAATTCCATGGTACCAGGTAAGAACTGTATTCCGTGTTGCCCTCGTTCTCGGATATAGTCAGCAGCATACGAAATGTACAAGGAAAATATCGTCGGCGACTCACTTGCCCCTTGTCTTACGCCAACCGGGCATTCAAACAGTTCGGAGAGCACAGAGTTCCACTTCACACAGCCATGCACTTGGGAATACACGGCTTTAAACATGTTGATAAGTTTCGACGACACACCAATTTTCAACAACACTTTCCAGAGACATGTTCGGTCCACCGAATCAAAGGCTTTTTTAAAATCAATAAAAGCTACATACAACTTCCCTCTGCCTCCTCCATAAACATTCTTGACTATTGCTGAATGTAGTGTGAAGACATGGTCAATTGTGGAATACTCCGAGCGGAAGCCAGCTTGCTCACAGCATATTTTGTCATGATCTTCAGCCCATGTTTTCAAGCGTTCTGTCAAGATTGATAAAAACAGCTTGCTCATAGCACTAAGCAAGGAAATTCCTCGATAATTCGAGGGGTCGAGCTTGTCCCCGGCCTTGAAAATGGGTACAATTATTGATCTACCCCATGAATAGGGGAAGATCTGCCTATCATACAGGTGAGCAAAGAAGTCTGTCAGAAAGGGCAACACCAAGTCCCCAGCGAACTTTAAGAGATCGCCTGGAATTTCGTCCCCTCCCGGTGCCTTCCCCCATCTCATCTTTCTAATAGCCCATTTCACCTCTCCCTCAGTGATTGGGGCGTCTAAGTCCTCGTCTTGAATCTCACGATCATCTTCCCCGCCTGATATGAAATCGTTCTGACCAGATCCACCGTGTTTAAAAAGTTGTCTAAAGTAGTCGGCCCATATATCTAGACTGATATTGGCCAGTGGAACCCTTTTCCGTGTGTTTTTACGTACAATGGACCAAAATGCCTTTGAATCTTTTGTTTTACTTATAAGTTCAGTGCATACTGTCTGGTGGTATTGTCGCTTTTTCTGACGTATAGTGACTTTATAACATTTTCTAGCGAGAATATATGCATCTTTGTCTACTGCAGTATATGATGCTTTATATTGTGCAAGGGCGTTTTTAGCTGCTCTCTTCACGTCTTGACATTCAGCGTCATACCATCTTGCAGAATTGCGAGGTGTCGTCTGCAGTGGTACATTCTTATACATGCAGTGGACACTGCACTGTAGAGCATTTTCAAACAGCTGCAGGGCCAGCTCCGGTCCTTGATCTATGGAATGTCGAGCCTCAGCCAACTTCTTTCGGAAGTCTGCACTCAGCAGATACTCACGTACTCTGTCCATTTTATCCTTGTCCCAGATCAGTCTGGGCACGGTTTTAGTGCTCGTCGGAGAGAAGCGCTGTCGCCTTAACCGTGGACCTACGCTGACCTCCAACGGCATATGACTGGAATGGACGCTGCCTACTATCTTGAGATTTACTACACAGGTTAAATTTTCCGGAGAGATGAGACAATAATCAACCACACTTTCTCCGTTTTGTGTCAGACAGGTAAAAGTGCCCTCTGTATCCCCCTGTACGCTTCCATTCAGAATGCATAAGTGATAGGCTTCACAAAGATTAATGAGCATTTTGCCGAACCGATTTACTGTTTGGTCACGAGATGACCTTGGTTTTGTGTAGTTCGTACAGCAACACTCTGACACCTCGATCTCGTCATCCCCCGCGGTACCACCTGCTACGTTTCCACCATGTATGTTCCAGCTTCCTGTTCTTGCATTGAGGTCACCGCAAATTAGCAAGGCTGCCTTAGGGAACTCTTCCAGCATTTCAATAAGAACGTCTTCTAAAAGGAGAAGATTGTTTTTCACTCTTCTATCATTGTAATACGGCGAGTCCGACGGAGGTATGTAGGCACTGATGATCACAATATCTTTGCACATCACATCTACGAGTCTGATAGTTACAATGTTGTCATAGTTGCATGGTACTAGTGTCACGCACTGAGCGAGGGCTTTCCTGACCAGAACCAGTACCCCTCCAGATCGACGTCCTTGTCGAGATAGTTTGATAGCAGGGCAATGGAAAACTAAATGATTTTCGAATTTAATATCAAAATCAAAATCTGGCCCTGTAAATGTTTCTTGCAGACTACAGATGTCAAAACTGGAGAGGTAATCCAGGAAGCCCGGTTCCGCTAGTCTTGCTGCCAATCCCTCAATATTCCAGCT
>JAWQFJ010000243.1:45000-62500 GCA_034096865.1 Theodoxus fluviatilis | reverse complement strand
CATTAACATTTACGAGTCTGATTGTCTTCCATGGCTGTATCACTGGTGTGATGTGTAATGGCTGTTTGCTACTATGTATGTTGTTACAAGTCCACATCCTGAAATAGCATATCCGCCTAGTGTGTTGTGCCCTGTGTGTCTGATCATATAGATGTAGGTATAGGTGTGTCTACAGATCAAGTCTCTTGGGAATCTTCACTGCTCGACCCGATCTGGTTGTGTAGTTTCCAAGTGGTGATACTGGTCTGGGGGCTGAGTCTGTATTTTCTTGAGCCTCTGGTTACATTCTGTCTGTGAGGCTTGGTTGGGGCTTCTGGAACCGTTGTTGGCGCACATTGCTGTGTTGTTGGCTGTTTTTGTGTTGATGCTCGTGGCCTGATGAACGATTGCGGGTGTAGGTACCACCGTCGTTTGTCTCCAGTTGGTATGATCGTGGGGTGCTCTTCAAGTTGGTGACAGTAGCTGGTTTCCCTACATCTCCCTTGAAGAGCTGGACATTTACCGTGTCACCAGGTTTTAGTGGTTGCAGAGGGCGAGCGGAGCGGCCATAGTATTTTTTCTGTGTTGCCTGAATCTGCTGTCGTCTGGAGGTTACTTTGCTGGGGTTGATGGTGGCAGGTTGTAGAGTTGTTTCGGCAGCTGGCAGGATGGAGCGGAGCTGACGACCCATTAGAAGTTGAGCTGGTGAGGCGAGGTCATCCACAGGAGTACATCGATACTCGAGCAGGGCGAAGAGTGGATTGGCACCATCAAGTTTTGCTTTGGAGAGGATGCGCTTAGCTGTTTGGACTGTCTTTTCTGCCAAGCCATTGGACTGGGGGTGACCTGGGCTGGAGGTGATGTGGCTGAAGTCCCATTTGGTGGTGAAATCTTGAAACTCCTTGGCGGTGTACTGCGGACCGTTGTCGCTGATCACGATTTCTGGGATGCCATGGCGAGCAAAGTGTGCTGATAGCTTCCTGATGACTGCATGGGAAGTTGTTGTAGGTAATTCATCAATTTCGAAGAAACGGCTGTAGTAGTCTACAGTGATGAGGAAGTTTCTGTTGCTCCATGTGAACAGGTCTGTGCCGATCTTCTGCCATGGACGAGATAGAGACTTGCTGCGTTCGGAACAGCTGGAGCAGGCGGTGGTGGTTTGGTGGATCTGGTTTGACATGCCTGCCCAGAAAAGGATGTCTCGGGCTCGCTGCTTGGTCTTCTCGATGCTCGTGGCTGGCATGTATCTTCTGCAGCATCTCTGGTCGCATTGCTTGGGGTACGAGGATCTTCTCGCCCTTTGCTTTGGAGAGGATGCGCTTAGCTGTTTGGACTGTCTTTTCTGCCAAGCCATTGGACTGGGGGTGACCTGGGCTGGAGGTGATGTGGCTGAAGTCCCATTTGGTGGTGAAATCTTGAAACTCCTTGGCGGTGTACTGCGGACCGTTGTCGCTGATCACGATTTCTGGGATGCCATGGCGAGCAAAGTGTGCTGATAGCTTCCTGATGACTGCATGGGAAGTTGTTGTAGGTAATTCATCAATTTCGAAGAAACGGCTGTAGTAGTCTACAGTGATGAGGAAGTTTCTGTTGCTCCATGTGAACAGGTCTGTGCCGATCTTCTGCCATGGACGAGATAGAGACTTGCTGCGTTCGGAACAGCTGGAGCAGGCGGTGGTGGTTTGGTGGATCTGGTTTGACATGCCTGCCCAGAAAAGGATGTCTCGGGCTCGCTGCTTGGTCTTCTCGATGCTCGTGGCTGGCATGTATCTTCTGCAGCATCTCTGGTCGCATTGCTTGGGGTACGAGGATCTTCTCGCCCTTGTAGATGATTCCATCGATGATGGAGAGTTCATCTCGGACGTTCCAGTACTCTCTGAAGCTGTTTTTGCAAGTGTCGCGCTTTTGTGGCCAACCTTCTTGTATGGTTGTCATGAGGTCTTCAGAATGGAGATCTTCTCCTTAGCTGATCCACCTTGGAGTCAGAGACAGGTAGATGTCTGGTGATGTAATGGACGTACTCGTCGAGGTTTTTGGCGCTGTTTGTCGTGGTTTTGCTGGGATGAAGTTTCTTGACAGGGTGTCGGAGACAAGTATGTCCTTTCCGGGTACATGGACAATTTCCAGGTCGTACTTCTGGAGTTGGAGGAGCATGCGTTGCAGGCGATGAGGGGCTGCTGCAAGTGGCTTTTTGGTGATGCTCTCCAGGGGCTTGTGGTCAGACTCTACTCTGACACTGTGTCCACAGATGTACTGGGGGAAACGCTGGCATCCGAACCATATGGCATAGAATTCGTTTTCTATTTGAGCATAGTTCTGCTCAGTTGGAGTCAGGGATTTTGATGCGAAGACTATTGGCTTCCCGTCTTGAAGGATTGTTGCGCCAAGGCCATGCTTGCTTGCATCTGCTTGCAGGGTGATTGTTTTTGCTGGGTCAAAGAATGCGAGCACGGGCTGACTGCAGATGATTCGCTTCGTCAGTTGGAGTGCTTTGTCTTACTGTTGGTCCGAGAAGAATTCGCTGTCTTCTTTCATGAGTTGTCGCATAGGTTGGGTGACTTCTGAAAGTTGTGGTGCAAACTTGGAGAGGTAGGTAACCATTCCCAAGAAGGTTTGGAGTTCTTTTTTGTTGTTTGGCGGTGCCATTTCTTTGACAGCATTTACTTTGGCAATGTCTGGTTTTAGTCCTTTGGCGGACATGATGTGACCGAAGTACTTGACTTCTTGGGCTGCGATGATCATTTTGTCTGTGTTGAACTTCAGGTTCCTTTCTGTGGCTCTCTGGAGTGCTGCTTGTAGGTTCTGGTCGTGTTCTTTGCGGGTACGGCCAGTGACGAGGATGTCATCTACTAGAGCTGTGACTCCTGGGATTCCTTCGAAAATTTCGTCCATTTTTCGTTGGAACTCATCTTGGGCATTGACAAGCCCAAATGGAAGTCTGTGGAATCGGTAGCATCCGAAGGGTGTGTTGAAGGTAGTGAGAACCGACAATTCGACGCTTAGCTTCATTTGCCAGTAGCCAGACAGTGCATCGAATTTGCTGAAGTACTTCGCACCTGCTGTTTTGGAGAGTGCGTCTTCCAGAGTAGGCATGTGATAATGTGGCCTTTTGATGGCTTTGTTGAGGTCTTTTGGGTCAAGGCAGATCCTGAGTTTGTCACTTTACTTCTGGACGATGACCAGAGAGTTGACCCAGTCGGTTGGCGATGTTACTCTGGAGATTATCCCTCCAGGTTTACTGGAGGTCCTACAGACTTTATTAATCTGTCTGTGTGTCTGTGTGTCTGTCCCGTCTCCACGGCCTATATCTCAAAAACTACTGGACGGATTTCCTTGAGATTTTGCACACTGACTGGAAGTTAGGTCCCATTCAATATTATCAAATTTTCAGAATCGAGGTTTGAAAAGAAAGTGACTTTTTTACATTTTGGTGTTTCATTGAAAACGATTCAACAGACTCCATTTTGCAAAATTTGTGACGTGATCATTTGACGTCGTATAACGTGACGTCATTTGCGAGGAGATTTTTGAAGGAGGGTCAATAGAATAGAATAGAATTCTTCGGCTTGCTTAGGCGTCCAGGGCCTATCGCGGATTCTGGTAGTTCTCTGGCTGTATTTTTATTGTTCTTATGGATACTAGCTGGTCTTTTACCAGGCCTAGTATGTCCTCAGATGTCTTAGGCCGCGAGGCCTTTATCTGATCTTTTGATCAGTACTTATGGCTACTCTCACTTTTTACTACCCTAGTTCTAACGATCTTAAAAGATCGTGTCTATTCTCTATACTTTTCTTCCGGTGGCTTATGAGTGGCAGAGAGTGGTATACGTGGCAACAGCAGCGGGTGGCCAACATCATCACAGTACATGTAGTCTTTGAACATCGTGTCAATTCTTTTTTTGAAGCTGTTTAATGACGAACACTGAATTTGAGAACACTGGTAAAGGAGAAAGAATTATATCTGTGTGTCGACTCTCTGTCTCTACATTTCAATTGACGTAACAGCAGAAATTATGGGTAACCTTTTACACAGTTTTAGATCGAAATCGTAAGATTTAAACGACTCGCCCGTGAACGGCGCAATTAGCGGATCATCACTCATCAGCTGTTCGCATCCAACCCTCACTGTCATCCTCTCCCACCTCTCGATCACTCGCAGCTTGAGAGGTCGGCATTCTTGAGCTAATTACAGCTTGCCTGATCACTTCATCTAAAGTTTCCTCATCATCTTCATCTTCGGCAGCTGAAGGATTAAAATCCTCAAACAGATTTCGCGATCGCGACATGTTGCCTCGAGCGTCCACTTCCACCCTCTGGATAGCCCATAATTTCTACTATACCGCACATAAAATCGCCCTGATTTTTGATTGGCCAAGCTGAAGACTGTAGAGAAACCTCTTCTGCATGAACTGGAGTCAGTAAACGTAGAGTTATATGATAGGCTTGTACTTTGGAGAGAGTCAGAACGCACGTGGTGTCTGAAGGCGAGCGCGGCAATTGCCGAAACTGGCCGAAATTGTACAGAAAAAAGTAATGCCGGTCCGTAGAGTGAAAAATCAGAAGATTTTTCATGCCAGGCGAAAATCGTAAAAATTACGATTTTATCGTTTCATGCCAGGCGAAAATCGTAAAAATTACGATTTTATCATACAAGTGCACAGGTCTGTATCTACTCCACGTATTTAGATATAGATCAGTGTCTACGCGAAGAAAACACAACGTAACCACGGTAACCACACACGGTGTGTGCGTGAATCACTGAATGAGTACGAATGCACATGTCTGGGTTGAACATCTATAATACACTTCCTCCTCTGTGTGACTGTGTGAGTGTTAATTCAGCGTCTATGACATGCCAAAGGAAAGCAAAGCATGTCATAATAGGAGCTTCCTGAACCTATCCATCATGTTTAAAATATATGGTTGATTGTTCCTGGGCCGATAGCTTAGAAATGGATTTACATGCTTTACAAACACTCCGTCATTGCAATTCTCTAATGGCTCAGCTGGTAGAGCGTTCGACTCTTGGTCATGCATGACCAGGTTTGATTCTGCGCTGAAACTTTTTTTTTCTTCTCTTTTTTCGAGAGGTTGTGGTTTTGTTGTGTTTTTATGTGTGTTTTCCCCCTCTTTTCTCGAGAGGTTGCGGGTTCGAACCCAATCTTTTCTTAAATGCCAAAACCTGGAGGTTCAGCGCCAGCGGTTTTTATTAGTCTGTCTGTGTGTGTGTCTGTCTGTCTGTCTGTCCCGTCTCCACGGCCTATATCTCAAAAACTACTGGACGGATTTCCTTGAGATTTTGCACACTGACTGGAAGTTAGGTCCCATTCAATATTATCAAATTTTCAGAATCGAGGTTTGAAAAGAAAGTGACTTTTTTACATTTTGGTGTTTCATTGAAAACGATTCAACAGACTCCATTTTGCAAAATCTGTGACGTCATCATTTGACGTCGTATAACGTGACGTCATTTGCGAGGAGATTTTTGAAGGATAGAATAGAATAGAATAGAATAGAATTCTTCGGCTTGCTTAGGCGTCCAGGGCCCGTATGCACGTCGGTCGCGTTTATCCCCTATACGGGCGGATAGGCGGGAACAATCGGTATGCACGTCAATCTGGTTAGCCTATCCTATGCGGATTTTCGCGTATAAAGTTATCGCACCTCCGAGGGCCTAAACGCGTGTAAATATATGGCGGCCGTTTTGTTTTTCCGAGCACGGCAGCGGCGTCTTCTACGAAGAAACAGGATTTTCCGGGACCGAACTAATCCCTTCGACACCTACGATGACCAAGAAGTATTTCGTAAGTTCAGATTTCGTCGGCCAGACATTCTGGAACTGACACCAAAGATTATAGGTACCTATAATCTTTGCTGACACCGCGAACTCAATCGATTTTCATTACGCGAAGCGGAGTCAGAATTTAGAGTTACGTCCCTTTGCTCCGCGCCTCGTTCTCGTGCCAAGCCATGGCAATAGACGCTTCTTGTGTAGATAAGATATCTATATCGCGTCGACCTGCATTTGCAATTTTAAATCGTGGGAGCTTTCACGAGCTATTGATGCGTTCAACATACAGCTTTGATAAATTAATGCTGTTCATGGCTTACATTTTCTTTGGATGGGGTTTTAGTATCCCCCAAATACAGCGATTTCTGTGCGAACACGCAATGTAAGCAGTGGAGCCGTCGCCACGGATTCTTCGCCGTGTCGACCTGCATTGCGAATTGTAACATGTACCAGCTTTTTCGACCTACTGATGCATTCAACATACAGCTTTGATAAATTAATGCTGTTCATGGCTTACATTTTCTTTGGATGGGGTTTCTAGTGTCCCAATAATTATACAGCTTTTTCTGTGCAAACCGTAGACAGCGTGTGTGTGTTTAGCTGTACGGGCCCTAACCACGTATAAAGCCCTAACTGGATTTGGTATGCACATCGCGCTAAACGGAGACGTATATAGCTAAACACACACACGCTGTCTACAGTTCGAACAGAAAAAGCTGTATATTGGGACACTAGAAACCCATCCAAAGAAAATGTAAGCCATGAACAGCATTAATTTATTAAATCTGTATGTTGATTGCATCAATAGGTCGTTAAAGCGCTTATCTTTTACAAATGAAAATGCAGGTCATCTACACGCCGATCTTCCAAGTTCGCGCACGTCTATTTATAGCTGACGCGCGGAATACATTGTTGTTATATCGCAACGAAATCCATTGACAGGTGCTTTAGCGTGAAGGTGCATTGACCCGCATTTCCAATTTTGCAATGCAATGTATTCATACACATAATAAACCAATTCGATTTTCTTTCTCAGATTATTCAGACTTTCTCCGATTATTTCGACCGTAAGATAGCAGTGATTTGACATTCGGCGTCACCGTGTCATGTGACGGTGATAGTTTCGTCTGCAACTCGCACTTACGTTATGGTTGAAGTAGATTGATGTTTACTTCGTCCGCTGAATGCTGTCAAGACTAATGCTCGAATGAATGAAGTATGATTTCCTAATTTTTCAGGATTAATACAAATGTATATCAAATACATCAGTTCAATTTAATCGAGTCAATTAATCGAGTACATGTCCACTAGGTCAAAAATGTGTTGAGTGGAACGCAAGTCAGAAAAGTTACACTTGCAGTCTAAACAAAAAAATGAATGCAGTGTTTGTATTGAAAAATCAGGTCAATCTTTTCGTCGTTTGGTTCCACGACAAGAGTATGAAATCTTGTTTCCAGCGAGATTAGGAGCTTCTGCAAACATGGCTGACAACGGTCAGAATGGTTATAGTTGCTTGATTTTTTCCTTGTCAAAACTTGTTATACCTTCAGATTGTAACCACCATAAGATTTTCTGCAACTTTTCAAAGCAAATCTAGCCTAAAAACCTACCAGTTATGCATCGTGTTATCAGGATTGACTCGTTGCTTGTAGAACGACGGTACTCGGTAGCAGTACCACACATGCACATGTCTGGTGTGAACATCTATAAAGTATAATACACTTCCTCCTCTGTGTGACTGTGTGAGTGTTAATTCAGCGTCTATGACATGCCAAAGGAAAACAAAACATGTCATAATAGGAGCTTTCCTGAACCTATCCATCATGTTTTAAATATAAGGTCGATTGTTCCTGGGCCAATAGCTTAGAAATGGATTTACATGCTTTACAAACACTCCATCATAGCAATTCTCTAATGGCTCAGCTGGTAGAGCGTTCCTCTCTTGGTCATGCATGACCAGGTTTGATTCTGCGCTGAAACTTTTTTTTCTTCTCTTTTTTCGAGAGGTTGTGGGTTCGAACCCGACCTGGGTTTTTGTGTTTTTATGTGTGTGTGTGTGTTTTCCCCCTCTTTTCTCGAGAGATTGCGGGGTCGAACCCGATCTTTTTTTACATTTTTTTTTTAATATGCCAAAACCTGGAGGTTCAGCGCCAGCGGTTTTTATTCCAGACTTTTCCAGTTCTTGGAGTTCAGTTTTCACCTGATTTCTGGTACTCGGAGTACTGGATGGACGACAGGGGTTGTGTCTTGCTTGATGTGGATTTTTACTTCACCTTCAAGGCATCCGAAACCTGTGAAGAGGTGTTTATAGTCTTTCATGATGGTGTCCTTGTTCGTGGACTCTTCTGAGGCATCCACGGAGAGAATGAGCTGGATCAGCTGCAGGTCTAGGCAAGTGCGGAGTCCTAGGACTGGCTCAGAGTGGCCCTTGGTGTCAGCAACGTAGAAACGGCTTTGGGTGCTGTGACTCTTGTAGGTGCATGGGACCTCAACGTATCCTCGGACGTCCAGAGGCTGTCCTTAGAAAGCAACAAGGAGCTGTTGAGTATCTCTCAGTTTAGATGGCTTGGACAGGGCCTTGAATACTGTGACAGGGATGACGTTGACTTGAGCTCCAGTGTCGATCTTGAATTTTATAGTATTAGTCCCCAACTTGATGTCAGCGTATGACGCGTTTTTGTGCTTCTGCTGTTTGTCGATGGCATCGATCATCAGCTATCCATCCTGGTTGTCACTGTCGTTGTTGTCGTACTCGTCTTCTTCCTCCACGTTGTGGATCTTCTTGCTGTGCTTTTTTTTTGGTAAGCAAACGGCAGCAAAGTTGGTTTTTTATTGCAGTGTGAGCAACTTTTTCCAAATGCTGGGCACTGCTTGCCATGAGTGCCGCCACAGTTTCTGCAGGGCTTGTGCCTTGTCTCTGTGTGTCTTCTGGCAGTTCTGCGTGCGTGAAGAGAGTCAACGGAGGTGGTGACAGACATTGATGCCAGTTTTTTTTAGGTGCCTCGAAAGTATTGGCAATGTATATTGCCTTCGTCATTGTGAGAGCGTCTCCTTCATTAAGGAGCTTCTCTCTGATGGCTGTGGAGGCGATGCCTGCCACGATTTGGTCTCTTACGCGCGCCTCCGGTTTATCAAAAGAACAGTCTTTCACTTTGTTTCGCAAGTCGGTGACGTACGTGTCAAAAGTTTCGTCCTGTCTTTGTTCGCGTTTTTGGAAGAGGTAGCGGGAGAAAACGGAGTTTTTGCGAAGAAGAGTATATTGTTTGAATTTTTCATAAAGAGTGTCGATGGACTTGCTTTCTTCTTATGTTAAATTCCACGAGTTGTAAATTTCTCGGCCTGTTTCGCCGACTCATATCAGCAGGTAATGCTGATTACTGATTACGAGCTAGATAAAGTCCTGAGTCAGATGCACAGAGTCAAATCACGGGGAGAAAAGTTTTTGAACTTACCGCCAGACGCACTTTTCGTCTGGCGTCTGGGCATCATTTCACTTAATCTCCCTCGACACAGAATAAAACCATATCTCTCCTGTCCCCTGTCCAATCAGAAATTAGCCAAACGCTTGCATCAGACAACGTATAATAGTTCAAGGCGGCATCCGGTCCTTTGGTCTGACTGCTCACTCTAACGTCTTATGTCAATCGAATTTGTAGAGAAAGGCAGAAAGCAACAACAATATAAAAAACTGACGGAAAAAGTGACATTCATAACCATGCCACAGTTTGGCCATTGACTGTATACATTCCACAGTTTGAACTGTGGAGTGTTTACAATCCACATTAATCCCTTGCAGCGCGCGAAAAAACATATTCCAACGATTCGGATGTTATGCTGTAGAATATTTAGTATGCACCTCTTCATAATTTGTAAACTCAGTTTCCTGATTTAAAAAGCCTGTCCTCCCTTCGATCGAGAACAGTCTCTCTTTGCCTCTTTTTCTCTCGCGTATGTACACTCATACATACAAGTCCAGCGTTGACTCCCCAGGAGCTTATTAGAATCCCAATTTCTGACGGAAGGACGATTTGAGGAGAGAGAGAGAGAGAGAGAGAGAGAGAGAGAGAGAGAGAGAGAGAGAGAGAGATATGCAACAACTGAAAAGTGCTACATTGTGAATCAAAGCCAGCAGGTACACGCATTGCGTTACGTCCTTGCGTACCGTGCACTAGGAAGCACACAGTTACTCTAAACTTTAGCAGGTTCCTAAGAAAAGTCTTACAAGCAAGTGTTGTGGATAGTTTTTGCCATTCTAACTCTCGTCCTCATTTCAACACCCTGAATAGACAGTAATCATTTTTCTAACTGTTGGGCAAATGGCTGACATCACAGCCTAATATCATTTTAAGGCCTCCTCATATGTGGGACGTTTTGTTGAAAGGATAGAACATTTCTTTGTGCCCAGTAAAACAACTACATGAGAACTGGGAAGAGAGGGGGAAAAAGTCAAGGGCATCGGTTGGAAAATGTACCAGGGACCCCCATGTGGTAGTCAACAACGACACCACTTGGCCACATGTATTCATGCTAGAATTAGTGTGTTGATAAATGTCTTTTCAGCTTTCCCCAGAACATCGTGCTCATGGTGATTGTGGCATTTCTTTCGATTTACAATTCCCCAACCAACCAACCAGTTTTTCACAAACAAAACGAGAAAAACACCCTATGCTGTTAGGTCGCTTCGTAGATTCGTTACTTTTAATTTACTCAGCTTTCCACCCAGTCATTCAACTCGGACTGTGCTTGATTTTTTTTCACACTCGCTCGAGTCAGCTGCACGCCTCGTGACAACAACAGGTTCTTGCAACAAGCTGCTGACATTAGAAAGATACAGTGATGTAGAACTGTACAAGAAATTCATATTTAGGCGTCAGGATGAAGTAACAAAGGCCGCAGTTTTCTAATGGAGTGTGGCCAGGACACCATTAGAACATCTGGCTGGGGATACATCTCTACCTCTACTTCCTAATCCCCCTGTGGGTTTGGGGTGAGAATAGACCCACCGCGTCTCCCTGTGTGTGGGGGTGAGAATAGACCCACCGCGTCTCCCTACGCGATTCGTAAGAGGCAAATAACTAGGGACACCGTGACTTGATTTGCGTTTACTCTAAACTGCTCTAGTGATTTTCGTGCCTGATGGCCTTACATAGCCTACAAAGGCTGATAGACCGCAAAACACTATTTCTACTATCTAAAACATTCATCTCTACTTAACAAGCAGGAACCCATCTGATTGGTTGGTCGAGAAAGTGTCCGACGGACTTGAAAACATAGCATGTATTCCCATTGGGTGAACACCAGACGGAGCACTGCTCTTGGGACTTGCAAGTGCGATATTTCCAATGAAAGCGGCCTAGTTGCCAGAATGTTGCCACGATTAAGCACGCCCAAAAAATTTGTTTGCATTTCCAAGCGCAATATTTCCAATGGAAACAGCATAGTTGCTAGAAGTGTGTCCGCGTGTGAGGAGACCTTTACATTTGAATCTCGGCAATTTTGTTGGGCGATGATTCAGGTGTGTGGTTAAAATGCAATTTCACAGTCTGCGAAACAAATACTAATATGGTTTGTATCCTTCAGTTAATGATCGTGACCGATGTCACCAGGCATTGAGGCACCGCCGTTGCTTTGCTTTGTAAGATTCAACATTCTAACAACCAAAGGGAAGAAGTTTACATCAGAATTACTCGTCAAAGATGAGGATGACTGTTCTAAATTTCCACAGTGTAGATACATCTGCTGTACCGGATGGTTCGGAGGTGTTTCTGAAGTATTTTCTTTTGCGTGCAATGTGCCTTTTTATTAGCGGAAGTATCCACGCGCTGCTGGTAGATTGGTTGGTAGATATAAGTACATGAAAAATATCAAAGTGTTTCCCAACCAGTCCAAAGTAAGCATGCTGATCAGAGACACCATTTCATGGCTGGCTTACTTCGCAGCATCCTCAGAGCGAGCCTCACTCCCAAAGTGGCTGTGGCTGTGAGTAATTGCATGTACGGTAGATAAAACACAACGTTTGATCTCATGATGGAATGTGAAAGTCAAAAACACCGTTCTATCGCGGATTTGGCCGTTAGATTTTTTTCGAAGCGGAATTAAGCTCAACCATGATCAGAGAACTATGGGAACTGAACCGCATTTGAGAGTGCAGTGACCAAGAAAAAAAACCGCACTTCTCTGACAAGATACTATAAAAACATTTTAAATAACGTTATGACTGTCCGTCCCTTGAACAAAAATGTCCTCTTCCTTAATAACAGCAACATGTTTACGGTATGTTATTGGGTGCGGGCAGTGCTAGCCGTTTAGCCTTTCTCATTTACGTGTAGTGAGAATCAAACTGCTTCTCCTCCCGGTTGTAGAGCCATCGATTGCATGATTTTATTAGTATATTCCTTTCTTGCAGTATCCCTAGTATGCATTCGTGCACTGTGAATTCCGTAGTTTTGTAGCGTTGTATTAAGTTGGAGCCCTTTGTACGGGAATTTACGACGAAACATCAGAGAGTAGAGATGCATTCCACCCACCACCATCTGGGCATGTGGGGCATCCTTAATCTCCCAACAACTATCTCTAAAGAAATCCAAGAGAAGATACACGGGTTAAATGTGATGCCTTCAGTTGGCCAGAGCAGAGTGTTTATAGAAGAAGCGATAGGACTTGTGGGAACAAAGGGACAAACCCTGTCAGATCAGAGGGAGAATGGAGTTGTGTTCAGAACATCTGGGGCTCTGGTTGGCACCTGTCTGTGTTGGAATGTGAAAGTTAAAAGGACACTCTAATGGGTCAGAGGTTCTGGGACTGTCTCAGCCATTGAAAACGGAGGGGTGGAGCCAGAGGAGATAAGGGTTAGAGGGAGAGAGAAGGAAAAGAGGCAGGGGATTCGGAAGGCAAAGAGGGAAGGGAGTGGTCACGGTTTGTGTCGGGTGCCCTTGTATGCTGCCTTGTAAGGAATAAGAAAAAAGGAGTTTGAAAAGTCACCGGTCCAACTTGTCCTCTCGGTATTCCATCCACGCTACACCATCTACTGCCATGCTCGACAGCCACGCACCTACCACAGGTACAAGGCAATTCCTAGTGGACTGGAGTATGATTTAATCACGAGAATTACTGACAGTAGTTGGAAGTGACACTTGAGTCTGCAGAAAACAGATTGATTATCACCTTGCTATGTGGTGACCACCTGAGTCTTGTAATCTTTGAAGTCGGTGCTGGGTTTACCATAATCCACCTCCACGTGACTCCGCAAATGCGTGTTTTAGAAATCTCGAATCCATTAGTCGATTCTTTTCTCGCGTTGGAGAAGCCGCGTGAAACACTAGCACAAACGAGAAAATAACCTGACTGAAAAATAAGAAAAGCGGGAACGCCCTGATGTATAACGTGAGCAGTATCCTTATTTAGCAGGGGGACTCATCAACCAAGGATTTTTTCATGACAATCATGCAGGCAACGTAAATCTGTCTTGTCTCTGTTGCTTCCTAGCATGACACTCATGTAAAAAAGGTGTGATTTTATATAGCGACTTTCCACTATTGATCGGTGCTCAAACCGCTTTACACTTTACCCCCTGATCGCTGGGCATCTTGATCAATCTTCACTGGTACCTCACAACAAACATAGTGACAGACATTTAGGACGCACACAGTCAGGTACCAGCACCAACTCCGCTCCGTGGGGAGTATTCCAACCCGATGCTGGCGCTTGGCCGCATACAAGGGTTAATCGCACTACGTTTTGCCAGCATTGCCCTCACAGGTACCTGGTTTTACTCCTGGGTGGGGAAAAGCAATGCGAGTTAAGCATTTTGCTCAAGGATGCAACTCTGGGAACCGCGCAGCTTCGAACGCCGTACCCACTGGCCGCAAGCGACTGTAGGTCCAGCTCGCTAACCACTCGGCCACAGAGCCCCATATCTGTCACCTCCCTGATTCCTTCCACTTCTAGTGCGACGATAAATTTACGTTTTGTACAAAGTACAAAGGTTCATCGCATTTGCGAAAAGCATGTAATGTTTTACGTTGTCACTGAATAGCTCGGTGAAGACATTGTTGAAGTCTTTCGAAATTGTGCACTCCTTGTCCATGTACATTCCCATGAAGTACTGTCGAGCTCCTGCGGAAACACACTTCAATTTGAAGCTATGTAGGAGTTTAACCTGCTTCATTTACGAACTTCACGCGTGCAGTCTTTCAAAGCTGTGCGCACTTGACAGTTTCTCACTTTGTCGGATTCCGCAATTGCGATATATCAATTCCTTATTCTGAAATCTCGTTCAGAGCACCAAGTTTCACTATATTAAAGGAATTTTGCTTTGACTTAAATACAGCAACATATGATCAAACGAAATATAGTTCCTTAATGACATTTACATCAGTGAAGACATGCAAACCAGCGCAGACATCAGTGGATATTAGCAAATCATTTGCATGGAAACCCTTGCTGATAAATCACTCCATGCTGTGCAGCTGAACGAGGTCACCTGCACAGGGAAGAAACCCCGACGAAGAAAATTTCCAGCAGCAAGGCAGTGGGGCAAGTCTCCTGCCACCGCCCCCTTTATTCTGAGACTGATCAGCAGATTGAGAGTCGCACGGAGAAAGGCACTGTTCATCGTATTACAAGTCTTGCTTTCAACCTGGCATCGAATCCCTTTTTTCCACGAGAATGTGATCAGACAGGAACGACGCGTGCAATAAACCGTTCGACCCTTTTTATGCTGAAACTTTTTTGTTGGCATTACTCTCGCCCATAAACCTCACGCAGATGAGTGTAAGCCAGTTTGATCTTTCAAGCTTGCCGATAATTCTACGACAATGACAGAGGGTGCCCACGACTTGAGACAATCCTTTAGAGGCATTTCTTGGGGAGGGGCCGCTATTCCGGGGGGCCGCTATTGCGGGATGTTTTTTGGTCAAAGGTTCTTAAGGCCATTTTGATTCTTTTATCCTAAAACGCCTAAAAAAACCATAAAAGTATTGTTACTTTTTTGGAGAAAAAAAATCCCGCAATAGCGGCCCCCCGCAATAGAAAAAAAAACGAAAAAATTTGTAAGTTATTTTTTAAGTAACAAAACTTTTATGGCTTTTTAGGCGTTTTAGGACAAACGAATCAAAATGGCCTTAAGAACTTTTGACAAAAAAAAATCCCGCAATAGCGGCCCCCCGCAATAGACAGCCGACCCTCATTTCTTTACACGAGATTTGAGGCACTGATTCCCTGTGTTGAACATATTCAATATTGCAAAACAAATTATCCGGTCCAGCTAACACAGCCAGATTTATGAATAGATTGAAATGTATAATCTCTGATGATCTATCATCAATTTCATGAACAAGGGTGCCATGCGTGACTCGGGCAGGCTGGGTTAGGTGTAGTTGTTATGGATTAAATGACATTTTGAAAATGCCCACCCCCTGTGGGTTGGGGAGCATAATTTCCTCACACCCTAAAGACGTTTATTTTACTTGCGCGTGTGTGTTTTTGTTGCAAAGTTTCACTCTCATTCCTTCTTTGAAAATGCTCGAACCATGCTCTGTTAGGTATTCCATCGTAACTCTCTTTCCTCCTTTAATTCTCGAACATGTTTCCTCCCAAATAACTTCGATTCTGAAGCTTATACTTCGGTATACTTTAATTGAAAGGCACGTGTTACGAAAAACCTTCTGCATTTTCTTTCAGCACGTTGAGCTCGTGAATCTAGAGTTTTGAGGATCTTCTTGTTCATGCCTATGGCGCATGCAGTCTAGACACAACACAAAACCCATTTGTCTCAAATGCAAGCAATTTTTCAACGTATGGCGCCGAAGGCTAAAACCTTGCTACAAGAGGACATCACCGATAATAAATTGTTACCTGGAAACAACGTCGTTACGACGCAATCTAGAGAGCATAAAAAAATTACCAGAAACCCCAAATGTCAGACGTGGCGTTTTTTTAAAATGTTGGTATCTGAAATTGCAACAAATTGAAGACCCTGGTACCATTCCAAAATGATTCATCTTGCTCCGATCGAGTGTTATTCTTACACACGAATACGTTTAGGCTGCTATGCATCTCCTCCCTTCTAGACGGACAAGAAAAGGCTTGTAATAATGTACAAAAATAGTTGAGTAGCGTTCTGTACAAATATAAAACCTTCGTCTCAGATTCGCATCTCTACCGACAATTAAAATTATCACTCATAGGCGATTCGGGTGTAATCTTAAGCTAAACGACGTTTCTTGGCAGTATTACACCCGAATCACGCGGAGTACAGAATTTGCGCAGCTGAGTGCGAGCTGGAGGCAAAATCTGGGTCACGTGGCGGCGTCTATTTTCAAGGCTCGTGATTGGCTCCAAAAAACAGCGAGAGCGATACAACCTCCGATATCAGAGAGCTACTTCCGGTTGACGGTTGACACTAGCGGTCGACGGTTGACACTGGCGGTCTCTCCTAAGCCGCGTGTCATATATAAAGGCACGTCTATACATTTACACATTACAATGATGGTACGGGAACACTCACGAAAATGAAAAATAGAGGGAAAAAGAGTTACAAATATTTTTATTCCCATAATTCGACACAATTAATGAGTCACAAATACCCGAAATGTCGCGCTAACAGGTCAAGGGAGTGACGTATACACAAAGACCGACGTAATTCACGGATTACCTCCCTTGCAATCCCGAATACCTACGTGATCGCAGTGGCATGCGCATGCGCATCCTGGGTGTGCCTGATCAATATTTTCCGTTTTGTGTATTGATTTGGTTTTATTTGCATTAAACACACGATGAGCAAGAATCAGATGAAGCAGCTATGCCTTGATGAATTCTCAGTGGCCTACTATGACATGAATCAAACACAAAATGAGGTATCAAAAGAGCTTATTGGAAACGTGCATATACGGAGTTGATTGAAATGAACAATGAGAAAACCAAAAGAATTTCTAGTAACAATGCAAAGATATGCAGTGAGTGGGTGTGAGAAGATAAGTTCTGAATTATAGGAATAATGGCCAAAAAGCTTGGGTTTTTATGAGTGTGTGTGTGTGTGTGTGTGTGCGCGCGCGCGCGCGCGCGTGTGTGTGTGTGTGTGTTTTTCGCATTTGCAATGTTTCAAATGAGACTGGGCAGTTGAAAATGAATCAAGAACATCAACTTGGCAGCCAGCTTGCAGCAATTGCAAGAGCAGGCACTCCATGCACGTTTTTGCTTCCGCTCGTGCGGCTTACCCTCTCTGACCTTGCGTGTGCAGCTCCCACCCAACCTCACCCCCATTCTCTTCGCCCCCTCCCTTTGCCACGAGGAACAGCTACACAAATCAATGGGCTCTGTATTGCTGTGAGCAGCTGAGTGGTCGATACAATTATGTATGCACATTCACTTTTGTGTTGAGGTAAGCGAGGTCGGTGTGTTGAGTAATGACGACGTAACCGAAGTTTAATTACAAAAAAAAAGATAGAAAAGATAGTCAGGACCAAACAAAATGGTCGAGGTATCATGAATATAGAGCTGTCAAAATTCGATCTAAATGAAGAGGATTGGACATATGTAGACGGAAACATTCTTTGAATTTGCTTAATGTCTCATAATGACTTTGAACTACACAGACTTCATGTCAGGATTTGTACGTACGTATCTACTGCTAGTCTTTGACAGTCATATGAGGTAGTGTAGACTTAACGAGAAAAAACTGGGTTATCTATGATATTCTGCAGGATCACATTGACACAAGCAGCTCAACCAG
>JAWQFJ010000243.1:0-37500 GCA_034096865.1 Theodoxus fluviatilis | reverse complement strand
GCAATTTTCCAACTTCCGCCCCAAGGTAAAAGAACAAAATCTGAAGAAGACTCGAACGAAATTCCCTGTCTACTTCATGCATCAAAGAAGGTGTTCCGGCCAAGTTACAGGAATTTTAGCAAGTATGGCAATTTTTTGCGAAAAGGCGGAGTAATGTTTTTATCGTCAATAGCTCTTTTTCCGGAAGTGATTTCCACCAAGACGAACGTGTGCTTTTGTTTTTTTAATTAATTATTTATTTTAAAAAACTTTTCATACCGTTCCTCAGTTGGAAACTGGTGGGGAAAACAACATTTTTATATAGGATTGTCGTATTAAAAATGTTTAAAAGAAATCTGAAAACTATTTTTTACTTTTCTATTGGACAGTTGAGTGGGGATGTGGTGGATGTGGGGGGAGACCCTTTAATTTTTAAAAAATCGTCATGTGCAATAAAAAATGTTTTGAAGGAACATTTTCAGCCAGATTTGTGCAATGAATGCACAATACTTATTTGCCTACTTTACTTTATCCGTCCGCTTGTGCAGGGAGGTGTAACGAGTAGATGACGGTTAACAGCTGGTGAGATGTTTCGAGTAGCGTCATGTTGACGGTTTACAGCTGGGTGAGATGTCTCGAGTTTTCTGTTCGTCCTTCGTAGTCGAAGATGACCATGGTGTAACAGGGGGTGATCTTACGGGGGGTGTCTCACCTGGAGGCTGGCGGGTTTCGCGACTCGCAGTGTGTCGGGCGGACCTGCCGTGGGGCGTGAGAGCGAGGTTTTGGTGTTGAGATTTTGCGATCTGCACGGATTTTTTAATAGAGGGCGATCCGCACGATGTATATTTTATTGTGTGCGAGGTGATTAGGCGCTCGCTACGTTGGATTCCCCTGGCTGCAGAGCGGTGTTCGCTCTCAGGTGAAAAATGGTGCAGTGAGCGGAGATTAAGGAGAACAGTTTTAATGAGGTGACGATATATTTTGGAGTGTACAGACAGAGTGCAGACGGGCAGAAGGAGAGCAGACGGGCAGACAGGAAGAAGGACCGAGCGACGGAGGGAGACAGAGAGAGAGAGAGAGAGAGAGAGAGAGAGAGAGAGAGAGAGAGAGAGAGAGAGAGAGAGAGAGAGAGAGTGGAGAAAGTTGGTCGCCTAGAATTGTTATTGTGTCGAGGGCTGACCTACGTGTTTTATGGTTTTATGTAAGAAGGCTGACCGAAGTTTTACTTGTGCTTTTCATTTACCCGTTGGGGTTTGACTATGTGAAGAGTGGATGTAATTTAATAAGATTGGGTTATTTAGGATGTCGTGTTTGAGCCATATACAAATGTAACTTTTTTCTTCTCTTTTCTACCTCTGTTACGAACATCTTTATGTTGAATATAAAGACTTGTATGTTACCGGGGACCTGTTTTATTTCGTTTTTGTGGATCCCCGTAACAGTATAGGTGTAAAAGTGGGGGTTCGCTCCGAGAGATTTATTAAGGAAGAAAAATGGGCGCCTAGTCCAAGGGATTTTATAGCTTGCATATGTGAACAAATTTATTGAAGTATTGAGGTTAGAAGATTTTACTGTGCTGATATTAGAGTTGACATTTTAAACATATCTTGCATACTTACTATTTTAAAAAATGTCTCGATTTTTACGTAACCCTTCTGAGAGAGGAATTAGGAGAGCAAAACTGGAGGACTTGTTACAATTAGTGAATAACAAAGATATTGGTGTGGCGGAAGAGTTACTATCTGATGTGAATGCAATAAGAGAGTTACTGATAACGAAACTATTTCCCGAGGACGATCCTGATGAGGAGAGCAATCATGGGGAAATAGAATTTCAAAATGTTGCTAAGGAAAATAAAACTCAGGTCTCTCTTTTGATCAGCGGTTACGCTTAAGGTAAATGGAGATGGAAGAAAAACCTCAAGAAAGACAGCTGGAATTGGCTAAGATACAACATGAGGACAGAAAAAGGGAGAATGAGAGAGATTTAGAAATGGAGAGATTGAGAGACAAAGAGAGGGAGAGGGAGGACAGAGAGAGGGAGAGAGAGGACAGAGAGAGGGAGAGAGAGAGTTTATGCGAGAGAAAATGGAATTTGAGATACAACAGCGGGAAAAAGAAATATTCCCAAGGGAGAGGACTTTAGAATAAATGATTGTCATCGGTTAGTTCCTCAGTTTGAAGAGCAGGATGTTGAGAAGTTTTTCTCGCGGTTTGGACATGTAGCAAACAAGTTGCAGTGACCTAGGCCGTACTGGTGTTTGATTCTGCAGAGTCAATTGAGAGGAAACGCTAGTAAGGCTTATGGTTCCCTGGAGGGTGAGGACAGAGATAACTATGAGAAAGTGAAGGAAGTGATCAGATTGGCCTACCAGTTGACTGGGGAAGCATATCGTCAGAGCTTTAAAGAAATGAAGAAGGAAGGAGGCGAGACAGTCTGTGATTTTGTGGCTCGAGCAGCAAATGCTTTTGACTTGTGGTTGAGGTCAGAGCAGGTGGATTCTAGTCACGAAGCCTTGAGAGAACTCATGTTACTAGAAGATTTGAAAAACAAGGTTTCCCCGACAGTGCGTGTATATCTTGAAGATCAACATGTTAAATCGGTGCGAGAGGCAGCTGAATTAACTAATAAATGCATGCTGATTCATAAAGGACAGAATGGGCCGGTTTAAGTCAGATCTGGTACCAGTAACCACTTTGGAAATAGACGAGGCACTCAATGTAGGAAGTGTCATAGATTTGGTCACATGGCTGCTGAGTGTCGTGCATTACCTGTGCAGGAAAACAAGAATGGTCTAAGGTGATTTTCGGCTGTAAAGACCAGCACCGTGCAATGCTCATATTGTTATAATTTGGGTCATGAGCTGGAGAACTGTTTTGCCCGGACGAGAGAACAGCAGAAAGTGGTTGGATTTGTACGGGACCGGACTGAGAAAGTCATAGGTTCCCAGTAGAGTAAATATGTATCTAGAGCTGGACTTGCGATCAGTTATCATGATCCTTATGAGGAAGTGAGTTTTTCGTGATACATGTGCTTTTGTAAGCCTTTTTAGCAGAAAGGCTGTGAGTAGACCTGAATTGTCTAACACTGGAAATAATGTGATACTCCAGGTGGTAGGACAGAAGTATCAGTCAGTGCCCTTGCATTGATTTTGGATAAAATCAGAGTTTGTCTCGGGAGAAGTGTTACTGGGAGTGGTGGATGAACTACCGATCCCAGACGTAGACATTTTGTTGGGATCGGATTTGACGGACAAATGTTGTACCAAGTCACATAAACCTGTGTTGAGAGTGCAGTCCCCCCATGAAGTGGAATCTGATAGTTCTGGTAGTTTCGAATGTTATTGTCGCAGCGTGCACGAGTCAATAAACCCACCAAGCGTGGAGGGAGTGAAGACAGCAAGAACGGCTCACCTGCGGTTTGCTCTGCTCTCAGCAGAGCTGCCACGGCGTGGCATTATTGCCCGTGTGGGCCGACATACTCACCGTACGTTGGCGAGTCGAAGTGGCCCGGGAGAGATGAAGTAGACGAGGTCTGAACTGTATCTCAAAGGTAGGCGAATCAATGTGTGTCCGTCCCCAAACATCACGGCTTTTATACAACCCCGCTGACATACTACAACCAATGAGCTATCAGGTAACAGATAAACATTGCTAACCCGAGTCATTGGGAGTTAACGCCCTTTTTAGCTTCTATCCCTACGACATTATCCTGTCTGTGTCACCACTCGATCCATGTCAAAGAATAGAGTAGAAGAGGAAGTTTTGGATGAGAGCGGGGAAACTCTTTCTCATTTGTTTGATGAGGCTAACCATAGGTCTTTATTGAATGACTTTGATGGATCCTCTGGGAAAGATGTGTCTGAAAAGGCTGGTCTCAGGTGGGATAGGCCCGAACTGCTTAAACAACAAGTACGTGATGAGAGCTTGAGAGAGTGTTGGAGAAAAGCAGAAGCAAGAAGGAGATGAGAATGTAATACAAGATGGGATATTGATGAGAGTGGAGAAAGTTGAGGTTCAGCCAGGTTATGAGGAAGAGAGAAGACTGATTGTCGTGCCTCAGTCATATCGGGCGGAGATTTTAAGAATTGCTCATGATGGGTTGTTTGTGGGGCATTTGGGACGTACCAAAACCTGCGACAGAGTGATAGCCGCTTTTTTCTGGCCAGGGATGTACCAAGAGGTTGCTCAGTACTGTAAGACTTGCCATACTTGCCAGGTGACGGGAAAACCAAATCCAGTGATCCCCAAAAACAACATTACAAGAGATCCCCGTGACCGAGGCTTTTAACCGAGTACAGGTGAATGTAGTTGGCCCTCTCCCTCGAACATCTCAAGGAAAACAATATATCCTAACCATTATGTGTCATGCCACTTGTTTCCCGGAGGCAATCATTCTGCAAAAAATAACGGCAGCCCTTGTATCCCGATCACTTTTGAGATATTTAACCCTGGTAGGGTTACCGGAGGAAATCCAGGGTGATAGAGGATTAAAATTTACTTCCAAGCTTTTTAGACAAGTCTCGAGTCTTTTAGGCATTACGCTGGTGTTCTCCTCTGCCTATCATCCCCAGAGTCAAGGAGCAATTGAGAAGTTCCACCAAAGTGTGAAAACCATGTTGAGAAGTTTTGTTTTTGACAACCAGAAGGATTGGGATGCAGGACTTCCCTATGTACGTTTTGCCGCCCGCGATGCCAGACAGGAGTCACTTGGATTCTCTCCCTTTGAGTTGGTTTACGGACACTCTCCCTAAGGTCCCTCGCAGTTGATTAAGTAAGGGTGGTTGGAGAAGAAATCCGAGGAGAGCATGCTGGGTTATGTGTTACGCATGAAAGACAGGTTGTATCAAGCTAATGAAATGGCAAAGAAACACCTCCAAAGCTCACATCAAAAGACTAAAAGACGGTATGATGTACAGGCTAAGAAGCGATTTTTTACACCTGGGGATAAGGTTTTACTGTATTTACCTATTGATCGGTCAGCCTTGCAAGCAATGTATTTTGGGCCGTATGAGAACCTACGTCGGATCAGCCCGGTAGGATATGTTATCTCGACCCCCGATAGGCAAAAGAACCGTTACTGTCATATAAATCTGCTCAAGGAGTATCACCAGCGATCGGAGGCTTGTCTAGTGGCCTTAGTGCCAGAAGCCTCGGGTACTCCGGAAGGGGACCAGGAAGTGGAGCCCCTACTGACAAACTCGAGAGTCCTGCGGGACTTGAAGAAAAAGTTGCAGCACCTGACCGCCGAGCAACAGACCCAGCTGGAGGAGCTCCTGCACGAGTTTGCGGTTTTGTTCCCCGACAAACCCACCGTTACCACCATGGTGGAAGCAGATGTGGATGTGGGAGATGCTCCTCCCGTGCGTCAGCGTCCATATCGGGTGAACCCGATGAAAAAGATCCTCGAGGCGGAGATCCAGAGTTTGATAGACCAGGACATTCTGGAACGCTCGACGAGCGACTGGTCCTCTCCGTGTGTACTTGTGCCAAAACCTGGGGGACGCTACCGATTGTGCGCCGACCTTCGCAAAGTAAATCAGCTGATCAAAGCTGATGCGTTTCCCTTGCCCCGCATTGATGACTTGATTGACGAAATTGGTGCTGCTAAATGCCTGACAAAGTTGGATTTACTAAAGGGCTACTATCAGATTCCCCTCAGTGCTCGTGCCAAGAAGATATTTACCATCTGCACTACTTCGGGACTCTACCAATTCCGGAGATTACCTTTCGGATTAAAGATCGCCCCTGCTGTATTCCAAAGACTGATGAACACACTCTTCCAGGATTTACCATGTTTTTCGGTGTACTTAGATGATGGACTGCTGGCTAGTCATACTTGGGAAGAACATTTAGCCGGACTGAGGAGTGTTTTCAAGAGACTGGCCAGTGCAAACCTGACGATGAACTTGGACAAAAGTGAATTTGGACAGACTAAGGTGCAGTACTTGGGACACGAGATAGGATTGGCGACTATGGCACCACTAGACTCTAAATTAGAAGGCATCAAGGATAATCCCGAGCCCAGGACGCGTAGAGCGGTGCGACGGGTTCTAGGTATGATGGGATACTATCGCCGGTTCTGTCCAAACTTTGCTACATTAGCCGAACCTTTAACCTCCCTATTACAGAAAGACAAATCTTTTCGGTGGAGTGAAACATGCCAAAGGGCCTTAGAAGTTTTCAAGGCTATGCTGTGTAATGTCCCTGCCTTGGCTGCTCCAGATCTGTCTCGACCTTTTAAGCTCGCTATAGATGCCAGTGCCTTGGGTTCCGGGGCTGTTTCAAGTGGGGAATGATGGTTTCGACTACCCAGTGAGTTTTTTCTTCCAAGAAGTTCAACAAACATGAGTTAAACTACTCTACTGTCGAAAAAGAAGCTTTGGGTCTGATGTAGGCTCTAAAGCACTTTTAAATCTATCTTAAGGGTCACCTAGAGCCGGTGACGGTATTGACTGATCACAATCCGTTAACTTTCATTCATCATATGAAAGCCACAAATCAACGAATTCTCCGCTGGAGTTTGGTGTTGCAGGGGTATAATCTGTCTATTTTCCATATCCCCGGTTCTAAGAATGTCATAGCTGATGCCCTATCTAGAGTTTTTGATGCATAGTCATGTGTATTCGTGTATATAATCCTGTGGTTTGTGCAGCATTGGATTAAACTGTTGAAAGAAAAGAAATTGCTGTCCCGTGTGGGGGAAAACATTCTTTTTGTTTAAAAGGTGGAGGATGTAACAGGGGGTGATCTTATGAGGGTGTCTCACCTGGAGGCTGGCGGGTTTCGCGACTCGCAGTGTGTCGGGCGGACCTGCCGTGGGGCGTGAGAGCGAGGTTTTGGTGTTGAGATTTTGCGATCTGCACGGATTTTTGAATAGAGGGCGATCCGCACGATGTATATTTTATTGTGTGCGAGGTGAGTAGGCGCTCGCTACGTTGGATTCCCCTGGCTGCAGAGCGGTGTTCGCTCTCAGGTGAAAAATGGTGCAGTGAGCGGAGATTAAGGAGAACTGTTTTAATGAGGTGACGATATATTTTGGAGTGTACAGACAGGGTGCAGACGGGCAGAAAGAGAGAATTTTTATTGTGTCGAGGGCTGACCTACGTGTTTTATGGTTTTATGTAAGAAGGCTGACCGAAGTTTTACTTGTGCTTTTCATTTACCCGTTGGGGTTTGATTATGTGAAGAGTGGATGTAATTTTATAAGTTTGGGTTATTTAGAATGTCGTGTTTGAGCCATATACAAATGTAACTTTTTTTCTTCTCTTTTCTACCTCTGTTACGAACATTTTTATGTTGAATATAAAGACTTATGTTACAGGGGACCTGTTTTATTTCGTTTTTGTGGATCCCCGTAACACATGGCTTCAAAGGTCAGACGGAAGACCGGTGGCTGTGAGTCCTGAGGTGACTGACGAGGCCAATCCGGGCCCTGAAGGCTCGCCCACATATGGGACACAAGTGAGTGGGTGCCGTCGTGGCAGCGGATGCTGCGCGGGCGTTGCGCACGGCACGCTTTCGTTGCGCCTCGGTGATGCACCTGGCTTGAGCCGCACGGGCTCCTGTCGTGATGTTGCTTCGCCAAGCTGGACGGTCCTCAGCGAACGTCTCCCACACGTTGATGTTGATGCCCAGGTCTTTGAGGGACGCTTTGAGGCAGTCTTTGTAGCGTTTCTTCTGCCCCCCGACTGAGCGCTTGCCCTGACACAGTTCTCCGTACAGCAGCTGCTTAGGCAGTCGACTGTCTGGCATTCTGACAGTCAGTCCTATATATGATGTGAATTTCTTCTTCGCAGTCACGGGAAGCATCTGTCAGCATGGCTGAGAATACCATGCTGAACAGAGTAGGGGCGAGAACGCAGCTTTGCTTGACCCCGTTTGTCACTGAGAAGGCCTCCGACTCACCCCCGTCATCCACAACTTTCACCATCATGCCATCTTGGAACTGCCGGATAATTGTGATGAACTTGCTGGGGCAGCCGAACTTCTCCATGATCTTTCACAAGCCTTCTCTGCAGACGGTGTCAACAGCCTTGGTCAGATCGACAAAGGTCATGAAGAGGTCGCTGTGTTGCTTCTGGCATTTTTCCTGGAGTTAGCGCGCACAGCAAAAATCATGTCTGCAGTCCCACGCTCAGCACGGAAGCCGCACTGGCTCTCTGAGAGGAGACCTTGCTCAAGGTGTTGGAGAAGGTGATTGAGCTGGACACGGGCCAGATTCTTCCCAGCAATGGACAAGAGGGAAATGCCTCGGTGGTTGTCGCAAGACTGACGGTAGCTTTCCTCTTGTAGATGTGGACTATGCTGGCATCTTTCAGTTGTTGCGGGACCTGTCCCTTGTTCCACATGGACTGGAAGAGTTCAGTCAGATTTTGCATCAAGGCAGGGCCTCCTGCTTTGTATCCCTCAGCAGGGATTTCATCCGATCCTGAAGCTTTTGAGAGTTGTTTCACTGCTTTTCTGACTTCATCTTCTGTGGGAAGGGTGTCGAGGTCCTCATTAATCTCTACCTGGGGCAGGCGAGCAATGGCCTCGTCGTTGATGTCGGCGGAGCGATTGAGGACATGGTTGAAGTGCTCAGCCCATCGCTTCAGAATCTGCTTCTTCTCTTTCAGCAGTTGCGTCCCATCTGCGTTTAGTAAGGGTGAGGAGCCGGAGGACTGGGGTTCGTACACAGTCTTGAGCGCATCCTAGAAATGCTTTGTATCGTGGCTGTCTGCGTAGCCCTGGATTTCATCGGCCTCCTTGCTGAGCCCGATGTCTTGCATCTCGCGAAGTTTCTTCTGCACCTTTCTTCTTCCAGTGGCAAAGGCTTGTGACGTGGGGTTGTTTTGATGCGCTTTGAACAGTTGATGCTTTTCAGTTAGCAATGCCTGTATTTCGTCATCATTTTCATCAAACCATTCTTGGTTTCTTAGGGATGCCGGTCCAAGATATTCGAGGGCGGTAGTGTAGACAGCGTCTCTGAGGGCCGTACTCTGTTCTGCAACGCTGGGCCTGTCTTCCTGTAGTGTGTTGGGCATCGGCAAATTCTTCTGCAACCTTGGTGCTTGTCGGCTTGGAGACATTCAGCCTCTTTGCAGTCTTCTGACCTTGTGGTCTTCACATGGGCAGAATGCGAAGACTGAACTTGGACACAATGAGGTGATGGTCAGTCCAGTATTCGGCGCCACACATGGCTCTAGTCACTCTGACGTCTGGCCTGTCCCTCTTCCTGGTGATGACGTAATCTATGAGATGCCAGTGCCTCGAGCGTGGATGCAACCATGACGTCTTTTTGCGGGTGGGTAGGCGGAACTGGGTGTTGGTGATGACAAGGTCATGCACATGTTTTGAGGAGCAGAAGGCCATTGTTGTTACACTTGCCAGTGCCGTGTCTTCCAATGATTCCTTCTCAGGTTTGGTAGTCCGTCCCTACTCTGGCATTAAAGTCCCCGAGAACAATAAGCTTCTCAGACTGGGGGACTGCTGCGATGAGGGTGTCTAGTTCTTCATAGAACTTGTCTTTGATGTCATCTGGGTTGGTCATGGTCGGAGCGTAGGCTCTAATCAGCGTTGCACTCTTCTTATTTGCAAGTGGGAGCTGAAGTGTCATCAGGCGGTCGTTGATGCCCTCTGGAAACTTGGTGAGTATACAGGCAAGGTGAGACTTGATGGCAAATCCCACGCCTGCTTCTCGTCGTTCAGAGCTGCTGCGACCGCTCCAGAAGAACGTGTATCCACCGCCATGTTCTGTCAGCAGGCCCTTGTCTGCTAGGCGTGTTTCGCTGAGAGCCGCTATATCCACGTTGTAGCGAGCCAGCTCTTTAGCAACCAGTGCAGTTCTTCTCTCTGATCTGTTTGCCTTGATGTTATCCAGTAGAATTCTCACGTTTCATGTTCCGAGGTTGAGTACAAGCATTTTTTTCTTCATTTTAGATCGACCGCTGTGAGGAATCCCCACCAGCCGCGGTAAGCTGGCCAGGGTGAGGTGAAGCAGGCTATGTTTGGGACACCTTTTCTAGCCCCTTCCTCCATGGGGGTGAGCAGATCGATCCTAGAGAGGCCTGCTCAGACACCCAGTGGACTGCCGAACTCCACTGCTGCTTCGGTCCAGTAGAGAGCGACCCTATGCCCTGGGCCGCCTGTGTGCAGATTTGTGATTACAGCTTCCATTGTATCCACACCTGCTGCTTCGCCACTCCCCCATCGCCACAGGACTTGCGGTTCGCGCGCGGGTTTGAAGTCATGACTTGCACTTGACTTGGATTAAAGTGAAGGAGAGTTGCGCAGTTAGTCAGCCTTACACTTGTCCCGGTGTCACAGGATATTTCGGAACCGGACGAATGGGAACCATTCCAATTAACCCTCGCTCTTGTGGCGGGGATTTTTGGGAACCATTCCGATTAATCCTGACTCTAGTGGCAAGATATTTGGGAACCACCAGGATATTTCGCAACGGTCTAGAAGGTCATTAGCCCACATAAATGTTTGACTTTACGACTTTTTCTAAACAGATTTTAATGAGTTTCTCACACTTTGATGAGGTTGTGCAATAAATCTCTTCTCACCTACCTGTTTATCTCTTTGTTTATGATGCATTCACGCACAGAAGGCCCAATATTATGTCTGCATCATTCCGTGTCAAAATTCACTGTTACAATTCACTGTACTCCAGCGCGTGAGTTTTCCCACGCCTGTGGCAAACAAATGTTCACTAAGGCTAGTTTCACGCTTCGTTGCGTAATAGCGCGTCAGCGTACATCAAACCTTCTAGACGGATATCAAGATTCTGTAAAATGGAAAGAGAAGTGCCAGCTGACGGGAGTATTGTTTTTGATATCCCAGATCATATCCGGGAACAGTTGAATCAAGGCAAAGATGTGGAAATTTCTGTGCCAAGCCAGCCTGTATCTAGTGATTCCAGCGAACAGAAGGTCAGTGTTTCAACAACAAAATCTTCTACACAGTCTACTTCTTCAAGCGACCAGAAGGACACAGGAGATTCAGAGTATGTACCTTCTGACGATGATTCCTTGGAGGACTTTGACAAACAGTCTACCCAGACTCAGAAGTGCTCTGATGGTAGAAAACGATGGAATGGCACCATCATGGCCCCCCTCCCTTCTGATGAATGGGCACGCAGGGTGTAGCAAACAAGGAAGTTCCTTCTTGATGGTACCCTCCCCACCTTCAGCGACCGGAACGCCAAGAACAAATTAATTTTCCAAGCACGCCACAAGTATTTCCAGAATGGAAACAAATTGATGTTCAAGAAGAGTGGGAAGGATCTGGCGGTAGTGGCCGACCCGAAGGAGCAGCTGACCATCATCCAGTGCATCCACAGTGAAATTGGCACATCCTAAGAATCAAAAGCGCTTGGTGGCCACCTGGCTTGGAACACAGTGGCAAATCACCTCTCCACCAGATACTTTTGGCCGCGTATCACACAAGACGCCAAGAAGTACAGCAAATCCTGTACAGAGTGTCAGCGAAACAAGGTGAGCAATTTGGAGAAGGGAAAGCAGACTCTGCAACCCATCCCTGTACCTCAAGAAGTGTGGCAGCAAATTGGCATCGATCTCATGGGCCCCTTCCTTGAGAGTCCAGAAGGCCATCTGTATGTGTTCACTGCCATTGATTACTTCTCCAAGTGGGTAGAACTGTTCACCCTGAAGAACAAAACTGCTGACTCTGTTGAAAACTGCCTCTGCTCATTAATGTGCCGGTATGGGCCCACCAAAATACACATCACTGATCAGGGCAGAGAATTCTGCAATGCAGTGTCTGACCGTCTGTATGGCCTTACTGGCCTGCACCACCGCATCACAAGGGCATACCATCCATAGGCCAATGAACTTTGTGAACACCAGAATGCCAGAACCCTTACAGCTTTGAGAAAATCAGTCCAAGACCAACCCAGTGACTGGTATAAACTTCTTGACGCCATAGCCTACTCCTTCAGAGCGTCTAGAAGGCGGGCAACAGGCCGATCTCCCTTTAAAATAATGTTTAGATGCAAGATGACGCTGCCAGTTGATCTACTGCACAACAAACCTGAGGGGGATAACATTTCAGAAGAGGAGGCGCGCAACCTGGAGAAGCAACTTGAATCTGAACAACAGGAAGTCAGCCAAGAGGAGATTTTCGAGTCAGCAAAGGCCATTCGTGAAGAAAGGTTCAAAACTGTGTCCCAGAACATTGCCAAGGAGCAGAGCGTCCAGAAGAACTATTTTGATAGAAGATACCAGGCAGGCAAACCCCTTGAAGTGAGTACCAAGGTTATGAAGCGGAACATGATGCACAGCGGCAGGATGGGTGGCAAAATGGACTACCAGTTCATGGGGCCCTACACAATCGTGTCTGTGGATGCCAAGAAATCTAGATACACGCTGATGACTGAAGAAGGTAAGGTACTGGCCCAATAGGTGAATGCAAGCAACCTGAAATTGTACCACAACCCACAAGAAGAGTTTCCTCATCTGGACCTTCCAGACGCACCAGCCAACTACAAATCTCGTCAACCCAAGAAGAGACCTGCTTCAGTGTTCGCCTCTTCTCAAGAATCCGCTCAAGCTTCTTCTCAAGGATCAGCACCAGACTCAGCACCCCACTCATCACAAGAATCAGCGACTGCTTCTCCAACCTCAGAGCGCACAGAAGGCCAATGTAAAGCAACTGCCCCACCAAAACCCAAGCGCGCCAAGAAGGTCTCATCCACAGAAGTTTCCACCAAGAAATCCTGCTAGACGCATGGAGTTTGATGACGAGGAGGATGTGGACATGCGCATTGTGATTGGCTGCACAGTCTACTGAGTACTCCTTCAACCCTTGCACGACCATTGCTGAGAGGAGAGTCCGCTGTGAAAGAATGGGAGGCCTGAGAGCCCAGAAGGTCAAGTACTGCTGGAAGGTGAATGCGCACAAGATTACTGAAACTCTGGTCACCAGGAAGGTGCAAGAGGATGGATGGGAACTGCCTCTTCCGTGCGTTGGCCTACCTGATATCTGGTGACTAAGAGGACAACCTGATGGCCAGAGCTGTCATTACAGAAGCGATTGCCAAGGCAGGTCCAGGTTCTGTGATCCATCAATGCATTGGGCGGGAGCCCGTCTGTAAGTACATTCTGCGCACCAATATGCCACGGTCTTCAGTGTGGGGCACAGAGTTGAGTTATTCACGGCTGCCCAGATTCTGCAGATGGATATTTACACATACACATTTCTGCAAGGCACTTCACCCGACCAGGACAAACTCTCCTGGGGTAGATTCCCCTATGTGTCTCCTGCAATGGTGGAGGTACAAAAAGCCGCACAGAAGGCCGCTGCAGAGGAGTCGAAGAAACCAGTGGACCAGCGCAAACAATACAAGTTCACCAAGGACCAGCCTACACCGCGCGCACTTTATCTGGACAACAGCACCAGGTGCTGTTACGAATCGAATGTGCCGAATGGTGTGCACGTGATTTTGTTTTGACTGTGATTATTTTAGCATGAGTTGGTGACGTAGTGACTGAGGAGTGTTCAAGAGTGAGCTGATGATCGAATTGAATGTCGAGTGCGGTGTGCGACACTCGAGCGAATGAACCCCAAGGAGAAGGGTGAGTGCTGATTTTTTCTGTTGTCATTCTACATTGTAAATATCGCGGATCTATGATGATTGATAGTGAAGGAACGGATGCGTTAGTTTGCGTTGTTTTCAGGGTTCCTCGGCATGGTAACGAGTCCCAGAGACGCTAGCTGAGGCTCGGAGCTCAACCAGCGGGGGCCGGTGTGGGCGGGGGCCACTTGAGCACTTGCAGAGAGATTGTCGGCGGGGGCCGCTTGAGCGTTTGTAGACCGATTGTCGGCGGGGGCCGCACGTTAGCTCCTGTGAGCCATGGTGTGGGCCGGGGCTGTTGAGTGATTGTGATTGTGTAGAGTACACTTCGTTTATATGTTACAGGCATTATGTTAAACCAGGCATTAAGTGTAATGACTGAACATTTCAGTCATTAAACGAAATGACTATTTCACTCAGTCATTTCATGAAATGACTAAAATCTCTAGGCATTACACGTAATGCCTGAAATTTACTGCCAGGCATTTTACATAATGCCTAAAAATAAATAACATATTAATGTACTTATCTGTTGTCAATAAAACAGAAATCAAAGAACATTTCTTCAGTTATTTTATTAAACATTTGATTCTAAACAATTACAGTAAATTAAAATAAACATTTACAGCTCAAGTGACAACAATATTTCTGCAAGGCCGCACATTTTAAATGTTTGTCTCTGTCAATGTCACTGTTCTTCTGTTCGCTGCTATACTTGTTTTTTTTTGGGTGTGAAGTCAGTTATTTGTTACAGCATGTGTGGCTGTTATGGCAACGGCTGTTGCACTTCAACTGTGCTTTGAAACATTTACATTTCAAGGTAGAACATTTGTTCTGCAAGGCAGCACAATTGCATTTTACGAAACCTTGACCGCCAGATGCTGTACGTTTCAGTGCTTCACGATGTGACACATGTTTGTCTCTGTCAATGTCACTGTTTCTTAGTAGCTGTTGAGGACAGAGAGTGAAGTCAGCTCGTGTGTACTTATTAGAAAGGATACCCTGTCTTGTGGCAATGCTGTAGAGGTCATTTTCATTCTTGTCGATGATGACATCTAGGATGTTCCGGGGATCACCCCTACCCCTGTCTACCATGGGAATTGGAACAGCCACATTATCTCCAATGTTTCCAGATTGCATCTCTATGCGTGACCGTTTAACCATTCGCTCAGCCTGGTCGGTCAGACACTCTTTTGCCCTCTTCCTTTCAATCATGATCTTGCGTCGCCTAAGTACAAGTGGTGAGAGACTGAGCGGTGATGCCAGATTCTGAAGCTGCGCGCCGTCTGAGAGCTCTTCATTTGCCTGCGGTGGTGTGACATCATCTGGGAGCTGATCGTCTACCTGGGAACCGCGTGAAAGTTGATCGTCTCGCTGTAGCTGGGAACTGCGTGGGAGCGGATTGTCTAGCTGTAGCTGGGAACCGCTTGGGAGCTGATCATCTGGCTGTAGCTGGGAATCGCCTGGGAGATGATCGTCTTTTCACAGAATAAAAGTTAATATGTTCATTTTATCATGAGAGAAAATGAGAAATAACTTTTAAAAATTGCAAGAAACAATAGGAGAGAATAGAACTAAAGTGAGACACACAAGGAGACATGTTGCTTCCATGACAGAAGAAATGTCAGAGGGTTATTTATGTCTCCTCACCGAGGTTGTCGTGACTGGAGATCCCACAACTGACAGCAGACGACAGACCTCCGGCCATGGAGTCGACTGCTTGATCGTCTGGCTGGGAACCGCCTGGGAGCTAATCATGTGGTTGGGGTGCTCTAAAAACTCTGAGCAGGTCCTCCTCAGACTCAAGCCGCTTGATGATTTCCCGTGGTGGGGATGATGAAGTGAGTCCGACCTTGGGTTCTGTGCCAAACATGGCAGTGTATGGGGTACGTTTAATCCCCGCATGATAAGACGCATTTTTCATTTGTTGAATGAACTTGATTCCAAAAGTCCAATCTTGGGAGTTGTTGTCGGACATCCAAGATATTAACATGTCTTAATGTCACCATTTGCTCTCTCCACAGAGTCTTGACTCTGCGGGTGCCTCGGACGCCCGCGCACCATGGCCAGCTCTGGCCACATGACCTTTAACTCTTTGATGACGCCAGCAGTGAACTCCGACCCATTGTCACTTTGCAGTATGGCAGGGGCACCAAAAAGAAGGAAGATGTCCATAAGCTGAAACGCGACTTCTACAGCTCTTTTAGTAGTGATGGGGCGGATAACGACGAATTTGGTCAAGTGGCACTGATATACCATTATCCATTTGTAGGAACCACAAGGTTTGGACTGCATGTCCAAGAGGTCAACCTGACTTCTCGAGTTAAAGTCACTGCTGAGAATGGGTCGAACGACGACTCCTTTGGCAACTGGGCGCTTGGTTTTTTCCTGGCATACTGCACAGAAAGACTTGAACAGGATAATGGCATACTAATAATAACAAACATGATTGGTGATTGCTAATTGCTCAGTAGCTGTCTAAATTATTATTTTAAATAGAGGCTGGAGCAACTTCGCATTTCCCTGTGGTTGGCAATAAAGATGTTATATTTACTTTTTTAACAAGTCCTGCCAACCAGTATAAAATCACTTACTTGTTCAGAAGGTAGTAGTATCCCTTGCGAGACTTGGAACCTGTCTTCAGATCCTGTATTGTTTGAAAGTACGCATCCTTTGTTATGAAGAGTCTTTTGTTCTTCTCAAATAAATGTATAATTCTATTTTGAGCAAACTTTCATAGTCAGTGGGCTGCTGCTCTGTTTGCTCCATTCTGATCTGACTGACCTGAATGTGAATATGATCTGACACCAAGCATCCACAACAGAGAATGTGAACTCGCTCATTGATTGAAACAGGAACATATTAATGTGATTAAGCAATCATTCATTGGCTGAAATATGGATTGTGATTAATCACTCACTCACTCATCAGAGCATGTAACCGGCATTGGTCGAAAACAAGTCTAAACTCTCACTCAGGTCATTTTGTTTGTTGCCTAAAAAGCAATCCAGGCAACAAGTGTAATAAGAACATCAAAATGTCAGGCATTACGTGTAATGCCTAGAGATTTTAGTCATTTCATGAAATGACTGAGTGAAATAGTCATTTCGTTTAATGACTGAAATGTTCAGTCATTACACTTAATGCCTGGTTTAACATAATGCCTGTAACATATATATCTGTGCTGGTGTTGGTGTTTTTTCTTGTTATTTTCATTGTGCGGGCTAGGCTAACCGGAGGCCCAAATAGCGGGTCCGTAACAGGTGCCACTATGCACCAGTGGTTGGATTCAGATGAACGAGATGAACGAGTTTACTTTTGTACTTGTTTTTACTTGTTTACTTTGCACAAACTCATGAAAGTCAGCCTACTTGGAATGAATTAGCCCACATGAATTTTTTACTTTAATACTTATTCTAAACAGATTTTGATGAGTTTCTCACACTTTGAAGAGGTTTTGCAATAAATCTCTTCTCACCTACCTGTTTATCTCTTTGTTTATGATTTACAAATAAAAAGTGTACAAAGTGTAAACTCTGATTTGAAAACGTCTAGGAACTCAGAAAATCATATGAAAGCGTCTAGAAGGTGGTTCCGAACTATCCTGGTGGTTCCCAAATATCCTGCCGCTAGGTGCGGGATAAATGGGAATGGTTCCGAAATATCCTAAGCTTTTTGTGAACCGTTTCCGATTTATCCTGGTTCCGAAATATTCTACGACACCGGCCTATCTAGATCCAGTGGCAAGACATAGTCGAGACGGTTGGAGATAAGTCAGGATGCAATGGATGGCCAGCAGTGTTCGTGTCTCACTGTGCCCTGATTGCGCTCCACAGAGCTCTGCTGGTCCGCCTTCCTGCCCGTTGAGCCAATATAGTGGCCTCCTCCGCGCAGTCCGCCGGATCCAGTCTTTGCATGAGTAAGTAGCCAAGCCCTTGAATTTGAAAAGATTTTCTGCCAGGGTTTACTCCCATAGTCTTTCTCTGAATAGAGTACTGCCGCAAGGCAGCGGAGGTTTGGAGTCAGAGTTTTCCTTCTCCTAGATGGACTACCTTCCCAGATTGTCGAGTTCCATCTACCCGAAGCAGTCGGTTTTAAGGCACCAATCATCCGCCTTCGCCCCTTCTCTTATCTGTAGAAATGGTTCCGCGGGGCTTAGAAACTAAACCACACGTGAAGGCTAGGAGTTGGGTGTGGTTGTCAGAGGCTATAGGAGACGCATGCCATGAGGAGCATTTCATAGGCAGTGGGAGCTTATCCCCACTATCACCCCTCGGCTTGACAACCTTAGGATGTCTCAAGTAGCGTTCTGTGGACGGTTAACAGTGGGTGAAATGTCGCGAGTAGCGTCATGTTGACGGTTAACAGCTGGTAAAATGTCTCGAGTAGCGTCATGTTGACGGTTAACAGCGGGTGAAATGTCTCGAATAGCGTTATGCTGTGGGTGTGGAGTGTATTCGCCACGGCGTCAATCCAGCAATGAATGCACCAATAACAGTATCAAATCAGGAAAGAAACGTGCGACTACAATTTATTGATTGGTTATACTTGACTGTATGATGCCAATAAATTAATTAAATAAAATAGTTCAAGAGGAGGAGGAGGAGGAGGAGGAGGAGGAGGAGGAGGAGGAGGAGGAGGAGGTGGAGGAGGTGGAGGAGGTGGAGGAGGAGGAGGAGGAGGAGGAGGAGGAGGAGGAGGAGGAGGAGGAGGAGGAGGAGGGAGGGGGGGGGGAGGAGAAGCAGGAGCAAGAGGATGAGCAGGAGCAGAAGGAGCAGGAGCAGGGAGAAGAAGGAGTGGCACGAGCAGGAGGAGGAGCACGAGGGCAGCAGCAGGAAGTGCAAAAGACGGGGATCCTGTGCCTCGGGGGGCCTTGTCTTCACGAGCCTGATCTGTCTTCTTTTCCCAGTCCATGAAAAACCAGAGCGCAGTCAAGGTGATCAGACTCTTCCGAGGGACAAAAACTCCACGTAATCCTGCCTCAGGCTCCAGTCAGAAATATCTCTGTCAGATGGAACTTCATCCTCCAAAACTGATACAGAATGAGAGAGGGTCGGAAGCGGCTCACAGCCACCATACATCTGGGTCCCAGCTGAGGTGGAAAATGGTAGTGGTGATGGTTGTCTTGACGTTTAACCGTGACTGAAAAGTCGTATGTGAGTGTGCGCTTGTGTGCGTGCGCTGCACGCGTATATGTATATATATATATATATATATATATATATATATATATATATATATATATAATGTGTGTGTGTGTGTGTGTGTGTGTGTTCCTGAGAGTGTGCGCAGATGCGTATGCACGTGTGTTTGGATTGTTCATGCTTGCATTTATGTTATCGTATTTATTCATTTTGATTGACCTTACACAGTCCTGCATACTGAGAGATCAGTAAGTAGTATTCGTTTGTTCCTTCATTCATGTTTTCATTAATCCAAGCATCGAGCTGTTGCGGTGTTTGAAATTTCCTAGATGATAAAGTTGCCTTCCTTTGATGTCTTTACACATGATCTAATTGCTTCGTATTGAGAAATTCAAGAACACTGTAATGCAAACCGCCCACAGTATCCAGATAAATCCTCTTGACTTCATTACAGACAGACTGACAGAAGAGGTCGATGGCACTGGAGACATTTTGCAGAGTTTTTGGAACCAATTTCCCATGCTGTTTCTTGTCCGGCCATGAGGGCACGTCACAGATTTGTGGTGAACGCAAGAGAAACAAGAACCTCAGTGGAAGCTGTGCACCATCTTGTTGCATTCAAATAAATTGCAAACAGAGAAACATCATAAGCATTGATCAAATCCAAAACAATTAAAGTGAACATTCTCAGTCGAAACGCCTCGAAATCGATGACCCTTTTTTAGTTTCAAATATTTCTTTCTCTTTGAAACAACTTTGAGATCTTTATGACGGTGGACACTTCCAGAGGACCAAACATTCATACAAAGATTGAAACCCTGATGAAGGTAGGATATTCCTGTGGAGAAGCATCTTTAAGGTAAGGCAGGCTTTACAGGCATGAAATCTGCATGGGAAAAAATTCTGAAGATGAAAAAGCAATGTTGCGGAGGCGAAATATGGAGAGAGAGAGAGAGAGAGAGAGAGAGAGAGAGAGAGAGAGAGAGAGAGAGAGAGAGAGAGAGGGAGAGAGGCAGACAACAGACAGACAGAGCGACAGACAGAGCCACAGAGAGAGAGAGAGACAGAGAGAGACAGAGAGAGAGAGGAGAGAGAGAGAGAGAGGGAGAGAGATAGTGAGAGAGAGATAGACAGAGAGAGAGAAAGAAAGACAGACAGACAGATAGACAGACAGAGAGAGAGAGAGAAAGAGACAGAGACAGACAGAGAAAAAGAGAGAAAGAGAGACAGACAGAGACAGAGTCAGAGAGACAGAGAGAGAGAGAAAGAGAGAGAGAGAAAGAGAAAAAGAGAGAGAAAGAGAGAGACATAGAGAGAGAAAGAGAAAGAGAGAGAGAAAGAGAGAGAGAGAAAGAGAGAGAGAGAGAGAGAGAGAGAATTTGTTTTTGCACGTCAATAACGGTACGACGCCTACTCCATTGAAGACTTTTCGCTTGTTTTTCAGCAGTCGTAGCCAGAATTTCTTACCCATTTCCGAATCTCAAGCCTCCGAGTAGCTGGATTACAGGGGCACGCCACAACCCCTGGAAAGAAGTGTAAGTCGTTAAGCATGACTTTTCTTTGAAGGCACGTCGAACTAAGTTGCATTGATTCGCTTCACACTTTCTGCGTGCAAGGCGCGTACGTTTAGGTAGATCGTGATCCATCTTGCGAAAACAAGGGGAAAGGACCTCCATAACTAGCAACACGATTGGATGTTTTGTCTCTTTTGTCCATTTATACTCGCACGTTGAACTTGCAAATTGTAGGAATCTTCGGTGAATACTAAAGTATCGCTTTCACTCTTCAACCCATCAACGAGCATTGGAAGCAACACAAGCTTACACGAATTTTCTTTGATGCATATTTTCACACGCACGTTTTGGATCTACAGGTAGGGGAGGAGGAGCAGGAGGAGCGGGAGTAGGAGCTACTTTGTCCCAATATGTCTAATATTTGGAACCTCTGTGACTGTCGAGGCGGAACGCATGTAAGCCAAGTAAAAAGACCTGCCATTACCATAATCCTAACTGTCAGCTAGGAAGTTATACCCGTGGTCCGTGAGCCCATGACGGAGGCGGTTTAAAACGGGATCACGCAGTCGGAAGAGAGGAGGAGGCAGCAGTTCTTGAGAAAGAGCGTGGTAAGCTCATGGACTCCCCAGCTTGGCTCTTTGCCTAAGGCTGCTCTGCCTTCCTGAATCACAGCCACTTGTGTGCAAAACACATTGCAACCTCCAATACCTCGCATCATCGTGGTGCTGACACAGTTTATAAGCAAACCATCACCACCAGATGCCTCTATACCCATCAAGATCCTAGAGAGGTGATCTATGATTGTAAAGGAAACACATAATATATCTTTTGTGTTTCTCATTGTCTTTTTACCAAGAAAAAACCCTTTCGCCGTAGAATTTTATAAGCATCGCAAATCCTCTGCATTTGAGCATGGCCTGTTGTACATAAAATCCAGCTAATTCTTGAATAAATGACGTTATATGGTGTTGCGTGCATGTAAAGGGCGCTTTTTTGTCTCGAAAATTCAGCATTTGGCCTATCAGCAAGATTAGAACGCATAACTGATGTGGCTTTTGAGTATTTGTCATGCTGCAAGAAATTCCATGCATTTCCCTTGAGGAATGGTGCGTTGTCCACTTGTACTATGATTTGTCTTGAATCAAACAACGACATAATTATATCTATGTCGTCACATTGATTGATTGATTGATTGATTGATTGATTCATTCATTCATTCATTCATTCATTCATTCATTCATTAATTCATTTATTCATTCATTCATTTATTCATTCATTCATTCATTCGTCACTCGCTCTGTCAGTTTGTCAGCGAGTCAGCATGTCTTTCGCTAGTAACGCTTGTTCTCATCCACGTATACGTAGGCTTCAATTAGTAGTGTAACTCCATTGATCTCTTAACGAGTACGTTAATCTAGTGTTCACTTGTGCTTATTTGTTTGGTTCCCTTTCTATCCCTCGGCAAACAGTGATCCACTGAAAAACCCTGACATTTTGGTTTCCTTTCTATTCCTCGGCAATCCGTGATCCACTGTAAAACCCTGACATTTTGTTTTCTTTCTATTCCTCGGCAATCAGTGATCCACTGTAAAACCCTGACATTTTGTTTTCTTTCTATTCCTCGGCAATCAGTGATCCACTGTAAAACCCTGACATTTTGTTTTCTTTCTCTCCCTCGGCAATCAGTGATCCACCGTAAAACCCTGACATTTTGTATTCCAAAGAAAACTATTTCAGGAAGACATAGCTGACGGGAGAGTGTAAGACTGGGGAGATGAATGAAGGCAGGGTTGAAGAGGAACAGAGACAGCGAGTGGCTTGCGTTCAGCAACAATGGGCGGCTGAGTCTCCTGGGAAGATGATAAGGTCAGACGCTAAAAAATTCACCGAGACGGGACTGACACGACTACATGACACCCCCTCCCCCCCCTTCCCCAGTGCAAATATAATCTGGAGCCCGTTGGGATGAAAATATAAGCACGGATTTAAAACAAGTTATGACAGTAACTGGCGTGACTGAAATAACAACTGTCGTTGCCCGCAGGATTCTTTGTTCTAGTCTTCAAGATCCGCTCTCTCGGAGACTAGACACTTGAAACAACATTCATCTTCAGAAGCTCTTATGAAGCACAGCATAACGATATTTGTTTGTTGATTCAGCAACAGCTTGAAGGATTCTGGAGAGGCAAAGTTGCTGACAGAGTCATAATTGGAACGAGCTTGTCAGACAGACCATCTGCCTCCTCTTGTGAGAGAACATTGGCCCTGTTAAAGTCTTGGCTGACCTGCGGCAGGGCACGATGATTTAAAGATACCAGATGCCATGCGGTCTGGAAAAAGAAGTAACCTCCTTTCGGTGGGAATCCAGTGATCGATTTCAAGGAGACTATGAACACGTCCAATCACGGTAGTTCGAGTACAACGCCGTCATTCGAGTAACGCCGTGTTTCAGTTATGATGGTGATGAATGTACAGTCGGTTTGGGTAGGCTGTGTATCACCAACATCACAACACCTGGACTGAGCAAGAGCAAGCTTCAGTGTCCCACTTATTCGCCTCCTATGAATCACTCGGAGAGGCACGGTGAGTCTGCTCTCATTCTGTGAACCCGTCAGTAGTGACTCTGGCGCAGTTCGCAATGAATGCGTAATAGACTTGACCCTTCGCATTACAGCATTGTGCCAAAAATAGCTCGTTCTGGATACTATTTTTCCACTTTTTACAGAAATCATTCAGATGTCAAAACTTGTTTCCATTTCAACACAAACATTTTATTTTATCGAATACACGCTTAATTATTGCCTCAACAAGCGTAATTTATGAGTTTTGTGCGAAATAGTCTTAGAACTACTTTAACTGACTGCATCCCCCACTACCCCTCTTGCGATTAAGTCTGCTGCGTGTTATCCCGGTAATTTTTCGCCTTCTCTTGTTTGATTGTATTGTCTTTTATATTTCGTGCTTTGCGCAGGTTTGATATGGTGTGTTAGCTTATCAGCGCAACGTTAGGTTTTGTGGTACTTTATTTCTAAGTGCAATTTGTGTATATCTGTTAATCCTTATAGGCTAGACTCTATTTTTGCACTTCTATTTAGTTACTTTGTGATACAGGTGGATTTCGTTGCTGGGCATCGGACATTACGTCATCAGTGGTGCGACGTCAGATTTGGCAGACTCGTTCGCACATAGCCTTTTACTTCACTGAAGAAGGAGCCTACTTGGCCCCGAAAGCTCTGAAATACAATTTTGAAGTTGGACAAAAGTCTCCAGTACTTCTTTTCTACTCGTTAACGGCGTATGTCAGGGAGCAGAGTGCTATCCCACAAAGTCTCTCGTGTGACTTCTGTAGGAGTATTCCGAACGGATTCGTTCCATCATGTGATATGAACTGTGCTAGAGACTTTTTCACCTGCAAGCGAAGTCTCTACAGAACCCAGAGAAAGATCAGCGTTTCCAGAAACTCTGTGTGTGTGTGTGTGTGTGTGTGTGTGTGTGTGTGTGTGTGTGTGCGTGCGTGTGAGTTAGTGCGCGTGTGCGTTGTGCGCGTGTAAAAAGTTTCACTTTCCGATTTAATCGAAAACTCTGTTGGGCTGCAACCAAATTTGGCACCAAATGGTAGACGATACGACCATTAGAGGCACTGTCTTGGGGGATAGTTCCTTCTCCTTTTTTTTCTCGGCGAAAATGTCTCTAGCACAGTTGACATCACGTGATGGAAGGTTTTCGTCCGATATATGCAAACGGAGGTCACACGAGAGGCTTGTGGGATAGCCGATATGCTCCCATTCTAGTAAACTAGAGATTTCGCCTACCGGCAAAAGTATCTCTAGCACAGTTCACATCACGTGATGGAAGGTTTTTGGCCAATTTATGCAAGCGGAGGTCACACGAGAGGCTTGAGGGATAGCCGATGTGCTCCCTGACATACGCCGTTAAAGTAGTTCTAAGACTATTTCGCACCAAACTCTTAACTTACTCTTGTTGAGGCAATAAACAAGCGTTTATTTGATACAATAAAATGTTTGTGTTGAAATGGGAAAACGTTTTGACATCTGAATGATATCTGTAAAAAGTGGAAAAAATAGTATCCGGTGCGAACTATTTTTGGCGCAATGCGGTAATGCGAAGGGTCAAATCTATTACGCATTCATTGTGAACGGTGCCAGAGTCAATACTGACTCGGGTTCACAGAATGCTCCTTCCCTTTCCCTCTTCAGCCCACTCCTCCTCAACAAGGCTTTATTGTCACTGATCGTGTCTTCAACTTTAGCTCACATTGCAGGAAACACCTGTTCTGCATTCGCATTCACATTCACAAGAGTTTTTGACACTCCACTCTTCGATACCAACGGTTTTACGTACAGAAAAGACAGAAAGCCGGACGGGAGGCGGCTTCTCTCTCTCTCTCTCTCTCTCTCTCTCTCTCTCTCTCCGTCTGTCTGTGTCTATATATGTGTCTGTCTGTGTGTCTGTCTGTGTGTCTGTCTGTGTGTCTGTCTGTGTGTCAGTGTGTCTGTATGCCTGTCTGCCTGCCTGCCTGCCTGTCTGTCTGTCTGTCTGTCTGTCTGTCTGTCTCTCTGTCTGTCTCTCTGTCTGTGTGTCTGTCTGTCTGTGTGTGTATCTGTCTGTCTGTCTGTCTTTGTGTCTGTCTGTCTTTGTGTCTGTCTGTCTGTCTGTCTGTGTGTCTGTCTGTCTGTCTGTCTGTGTGTCTGTCTGTCTGTCTGTCTGTGTGTCTGTCTGTCTGTCTGTCTGTCTGTCTGTCTGTCTGTGTGTCTGTCTGTCTGTCTGTCTGTCTGTGTGTCTGTCTGTCTCTCTCTCTGTCTGTCTGTGAGAAAAGAGTAGATCCAGCAGGATACATGAACAGCCATCGAGGAGAGATGAAATATCAAGAAGAGAGTGACTGATGCAAAGTCAGCACACTTGAAAGAACGATACCAACATAATACTCCGAAGCCCACAAGAAAGTGAAAAGACTAGCAATTAAGGACAAAAGGGAATACATGGAAGAACTTGCTGCACAGGCAGAAGAAGCGGCGACCAAAGGAGAGCAGGCAAACCTGTATAAAATCATCAAACAGATAAGCGGTAAGTTCAAATCAGCAAGCGCAGGCCCAGTGAAAGATAAACAAAGCAAACCTCTAACATCAGAGAAGGAAATTGAAGAAAGGTGGGCAGAACACTTTCAGGATACACTAAACAGACCAGATCCTGAAAACACACCAGAAATAGAGGAAGCTGAGGAAGATCTAGACATCAACATAGAGCCACCCACAAAGGAGGAAATAATCAGAGCAATTAAGACTCTAAAAAACAACAAAGCCCCAGGAGGAGATGGCTTGAATGCAGAACTTTTCAAGACTGACCCAGAGACACAGCAGCAATATCGCAACCATTGTTTGAAGAAATTTGGAAGAAGGAAGAAGTGCCCAGCGACTGGACAAAAGGCATTATCATCAAATTGCCCAAGAAAGGTGCACTGAATGACTGTAACAACTGGCGGGGTATTACATTACTATCAGTGCCAAGCAAGAACCTCGCCAAAATCATCATACAGAGGATTTCAGACAGCGCGGATGAGAAGCTGAGAAAAGAACAAGCCGGGTTCAGAAAAAACAAGGGATACATCGACCAGATCTTTGCACTCAGAAACATCATCGAGCAGTGCACAGAGTGGCAAAGACAACTTTACGACAACTTTGTGGATTTTCAGAAAGCGTTTGACAGCGTGCACAGGGCCAGCCTTTGGAAGATTCTCAGGCACTATGGAATACCCCCGAAGCTGGTCCAGATGGTGAGGAGTTTTACCAGAACTATTCCTGCACAGTTGGAGACAACAACATCAGCTTCCAAGTGAAAACAAGTGTCAGACAGGGTTGTCTAATGTCATCGATTCTGTTCAACCTTGACATCGACTGGGTGATGAGGAGAGGCAACGATGGACTCTCTTCACTTCCCTAGACGACCTGGATTTTGCAGACGACCTGGCACTGCTATCACATACACATAAACGCATTCAAGAGAAGACCGATCGATTGTGTATGTTTGGAGGCCAAATTGGACTAAGTGTCAGCCAAAAGAAAACAGAGACTATGCTACTCAACGCCGAAAGACCCACCCCAGTGAAGGCCCACGGCGCCGACTTACCACAAACAGACCAATTCACCTATCTGGGCAGTATCATCCGAAAAGACGGAGGCGCTGAGGAGGACATCAAAAGCAGACTGAACAAAGCCAGAAATGCCATGCGCACCATGAACAACATCTGGAAATCGGCTCAGTACAGCACCCGCACAAAGCTGAAACTATACAGAAGCTGTGCGCTGTCTACCCTCATGTATGGGTCGGAATGCTGGCGCATGACGAGGTCGGATGCTGCAAAACTGTCGACATTCCACACCACCTGCCTCAGAAAGATCTTGCGAATCTTCTGGCCCAGAAAAATCTCCAACAACGACCTTCTCCAGCGATGCAACATAGAAGACATGGAAACACTCATAACCAAGAGAAAATGGAGATGGATTGGCTATGTACTGAGGATGGACAACGATTCCATTCCAAAAGTGGCACTCCGATGGACCCCAGAAGGCAAGAGAAAGCGCGGGAGACCCAGGCAGAATTGGAGACGCACAGTGGAAAGGGAGATAAAAGACCTCAACCACTCCTGGGCGACCCTGGAAAGGCTTGCAAGCGACCAACTACAGTGGAGAACCTTTGTTGCTGCCCTACACGCCACCCGGCGTAAAAGGCACTGTACGATGTACGATATACACACGCACGCACGCACACACACACACATACACATATGCACATATACATACACACATATATGTATGTATACACTTATATACACACATACACACAAAAATACATGCACACACACACAAACACAAAAACACACACATACACACATTTACATACACACATATGCATACACACATACACACACACACACACGCACGCACACACACACACGCGCGCACACACACATATACACACAAGTATACACACATACCTCCACATACCCCCACACACACGCGCGCTCGCACACACACACACACACACACACACGCACACACACACACACACACACACACACACACACACACACACACACACACACACACACACACACACACACACACACGCTCGGACGCGGGTAGTCCGATAAAGACAACATATCATCATATTTAAACAATCTTCAAAATTTCAAACGGTTGGGAAATTAAATGCTGAATGTTTGCTCTGAAGTCCCCTTACCAAAAACCAAGCGGGGCATTTAAAATAATGCATGTGGTTTCGACACAAGAAGTTCATCTCGCTGCCTCCTTCACCTCCTCGTCCTGCTTCCCTCGCTCCTCCGCCCCCATTTCCTCCTCCTCCGCCCCCATTTCCTCCTCCTGCTCCCCCATTTCCTCCCCCCCCCCATCCTCCCCCTTTTACTACTCCTCCCCTCCTCCTCCTCCTCCTCCTCCTCCTCCTCCTCCTCCTCCTCCTCCTCCTCCTCCTCCTCCTCCTCCTCCTCCTCCTTTCCTTCCTCCTCCTTTCCTTCCTCCTTCTTTCCTTCCTCCTCCCCCCCCTCCTCCCCCCTCTCCTCCCCCTTTTACTACTCCTCCTCCTCCTCCTCCCCTTTTTCCTCCTCCTCCTCCTCCTCCTCCTCCTCCTCCTCTCCTCCTCCTCCTCCTCCTCCTCCTTCTCCTCCTCCTCCTCCTCCTCCCCTTTTCCTCCTCCTCCTCCTCCTCCTCCTCCTCCTCCTCCTCCCCCTTTCCTTTGTTCCTCCTCCCCCTTTTCCTTCCTCCTCCTCCCCCTTTTTCTTCCTCTTCCTCTCCCCTTTTCCTTCCTCCTCCTCCCCCTTTTCCTTTTCCCTTCTTTCTCTTTTCCTTCTCCTCCTCCTCCTCCTTTTCTTCCTCCTTCTCCTCCTCCTCTCCTTTTCCTCCTCCTTTTCTTTTCCTCCTCCTTCTTCTCCTCCTCCTTTTCCTCCTCCTTCTCCTCCCCCCTTTTCCTCCTCCTCCTCCTCCTCCTCCTCCTCCTCCCCCTTTTTCTCTTCCCCCTTTTACTCATTCTCCTCCTCCCCCCCCCCACTTTTCCTTCTCCTCCCCCCCTCCACTTTTCCTCCCCCCCCCCCCTTTTCCTCCTCCTCCTTTTTCTCCTCCTCCTCCCCTTTTCCTCCTCCTCTTTTCCTCCTCCTCCTCTTTTCCTCCTCCTCCTCTTTTCCTCCTCCTCCTCCCCCTTTTCCTTCTCCTCCTCCTCCCCTCCTTCTCCCCTTTTCCTCTTCCTTCCCCTCCTCTTCTTCCACTTCCTTCTCCTCCTTTTCTTTCTCTTCCTCCTCCTTATTTTCTTCCTCTTCCTCCTCCTCCTCCTCCACCTCCTCCATTTCTTTCTCCTCCTTTCTTCCACCACCTCCTCCTTTTCTTCCACCTCCTCTTCCTGCGATTTTTCTTCCCCAAAATTCACATTATTTTCCAAACGCATCTTGTTGTGAGCACGGCTAGCTGTCAGTATTTTTCAGAAGTTTCAATTTATAGACTTTTGTTATTGATATTGCTTTTCCCTCTTATCTTGAAGTCTACACTGAAATCATTCGTGTTTTTATTTTCGTACTTATTGTTCGGTGAGTGTTGTGCTTCAAGATCGAGAAAGATCAGTTAAATGGAAACAATGCAGTTTAATACCTGAGTACTCGGTTGAATGGCCTCGGATCCTTTTCAGGTTTGAAAGATCATTGCAAGAAAGATGTCTAAATTCAGGGCTCATTTTGCCATGTGCCTCTGGTAATCGATCACGTTTTTCCCCGTGTGCGCAATGTTAGCAACGAGGGATATAAACCAAGAAAAGGTGGAAGTTAGGTGTGGGGGCGAGGGAAATCCGGTTTTCAAGCAGCCATGCGTATCCCACGCAGCTCGCTGAAGAAGTGGCTTCTGCACCTCTTTGATCATCATACGCACCTGTTTCCATATTTGTCCGTCGTTTCTCGCTTCACGAGGCGTCAAACGCCACGCGCGTAATGGATGTGGATAAAAAGGATCAAAAGAACCGTTTGATGTCTGTGGACACATCGATGTTCTGGAACCGGACAAGTAATTGTTCATACGATGTCCTCGTGACCATCCGTCCTTCTCCTTGGGTAATGGACTGCGCTTAGAGCAGACAGCGCAAACACAGGAAGAACACATTGCGTCTCGGCAAGGGGACACAAAGCTTCGCCGCACACACGCATTGATTATCCCGATCATATCCGCGGTCGCCATCGGCTACCATGGCCTGCGCTTTTGTTCAGGATCTTGTGTCATCACTGCGGCTTCTTGTAACAACAAGTTGCATGGCAACCCAATCCTCTCCATGGCGCCACATCTGTTAATTAAATCAGTGTATGAAAAAAACAACAGTGGGCATAATGTGAAGTCTTGAATATACAGCAGCAGATTTAGAACAGGTATTTACGTACCGTGCGAAGAAGTATGACTACGACAAACGCGCATATTACACTGCGGCGTAGTAGAGTCAATGCAGCGCAACACAATACATTTAGTGCGACGAATAAGATATGATACAGTCCAGACTGAAGTAGTCTGAGAACAAATTACTGTCAAGGCAAAATATAAGCTTGTTTTCCACGAGCGTGATCATTCTTCTGTCCATTCTGTGAACCCGAGTCAGTAGTGACTGGCGCAGTTCCCAATGAACGCGTAATAGACTTGACCCTTCGCATTACAGTATTGCGCCAAAATTAGTTCGCTCCGGATACTATTTTTCCCACTTTTTACAGAAATCATTCAGATCTCAAAACTTGTTTCCATTTCAATAAAACCTTTTATTGTATCGAATACGCGCTTGTTTATTGCCTCAGCAAGCGTAATTTATTAGTTTTGTGCGAAATAGTCTAAGAACTACTTTAACGGCGTATGTCAGGGAGCAGAGGGCTATCTCACAAGCCTCTCGTGTGACCTTCATTTGAATATTTCGGACGGAATCCTTCCATCAAGTGATATGAACTGTGCTAGAGACTCTTTCGCCGGCAGGCGAAATCTAGTGGACTAGAATGTCTTCTGTCATGACCCGTCAGGGGCTTGTTTGACAGTCAGATGGTTATCTTCTTTAAAAAAATATGAATACTAATAATTATGGAAGTCCGCAGCTCTCAGCACTGCTGCGTTAATGTGAAATGGCTTCAAATAAAGATGAGGGCACATATCCAAGGTATTCTCCGCTGTCTCTCCGTCGCCGTGATCTCGTTTTCCTCCAGAGCAAGTCCATGCTTTCTAGGCAAGATGAGTTACGAGCAGTTGCGCTGGGTGACAGTAAAAACTTGCAAAAGGCATGCAGCATCACTTTCGCTTTACGGACCATTGAGAATATTAGACTTTAAGAGCCTTGTACTTTGCTTTGAAGGGTGGCCCCAGCCACACATTGCCTGGAGCAGAAAACCTTTCTTTCGGTGGCCTTCCATTAGGATCTCAGCGTGAGCCACTTCAAGCGGAATTGCTCGCTGATTGATGCGGAGTTTGATGGGAATATTTTGCAGACTCGGTGACGTTAAAACGAGCGTCTGCCAGGAGCAGCCGATTAACCATGTAAGCCGTTTTTGCCAAAGACTTCCTTACTTTTGCCTTTGCTATCATGCTGGCGATACTCGCTTCGACTGTCTCCCTGCCCGGCTCACTATTTTTGCAGTCTGCCTTGATCGACCACGGTGAAATTGGAATTTTAACGTGTGAGGCAGAAAAAAGTGTGGTTTTTGTGCATGTTTTGCGTTGTAGAGCAGGGAAATACTTTCTCCATTAATGGCTGTCAGAAAAAAGTGTTGTGAAGACTCAGGAGAAATGTGACAATGCAACCGACACCTACCGGAGTCGACCACCTTTGTAACTAATCGTGCATCAACCGATGGCCACGAAAACCAGGGGTGCGCTCCGACTTCAACTCCGCAGGCACCGCGAAGGCACAGCGTGGCTGACAATAAATCACTCGGCTCCGAGCGGCTCCACTGCAAAGCGTCTTCAGCAACAAAGTGGACTAGAGGAAGGTAGCGTTGATGGCTGTTGCAATCATAGAGGATGAAGATAACGCATCTGGTGATGAGGATGAAAATATCGATAACAGTTTTGTATACAGAGAACGAGCCAGGTAAATAAGTTACTAAAACAAACCAAAAGGCTGGAAGAGAGGGGCATAATATAAACGCAAGCAGGGAAGGATATCAGATGCTCCGCTTCCCTTCTTTCAGGGATAATTCGAGCCACCTTTTTTCATGTAAGGGCCTCAGTGAGTCTCCATTAGTCACTACTTCACTTGCAGTTGAATAGATGAAGGATGATGTCTTACGCCTATCCGCCTTCGTAGGCTATGTAAGGCTATTTGATCACGAAAATAACCAGATCAGGTCGTAGGAAGAGCAAGTGAAGTCACAATTTCCCTAAGCATATGCCTCTTTCGAATCGCTTAGGGAGGCGTGATGGGTCTGTTCTTACTCTCGACCCACAGAGGGAACCTGCGGTTGACAGAACCGGGAAGTCGAGGTTCTAGCGTCGCAATGGTAAGCGCTCAGATCTGCCTACACTGCCTCGTTGGTTTTCGAGTGGGAGAAGCAGTTAGCGTCGTGATAATTATCCAAGTCGCATGAGGAGGATTTTTTTTTTTAAGCAACTGGCACCTTTATGAATTATGCATGAATTTTGGTCTAATTCGCGTGACTCCTCGACAATAATAAACAAAACAATATCTTCAAAAATTCTTCATGGCCAGTCAATTAAAAAAACATCATATGTGCAGAAGTGTTTTTGTCGCTGTTGCTGCTGCTGCTGCTGTTATTCTGGTCCATACAATCATTTGAAAGTCGGATGAAGCGTCTGAAACATACCGACGGGGGCTCTTTCTCCGAAAACCGTTGGCTGCCCCTCCTTCCTTTGGGAGTTTCTGGTCCTCCTAGGTCGTTAGTGAGGCGGGAAGTAACTGTACAGTAGGCGTATGGACATTGAGCATCCAACAAGACTTTTAGAGCCCCGACCCCTTAGACCACTTGAGCGACAGAGTTTCAGATTTCCATAAAACATCTGAGTGTCAACATATGCGGCTGTTAAAAATATTGGTGAGACCACGCTACCATACACACAGACAATACCGAAGTAGCGAGCATGGACGACATCAGTAAAACGGAAACAAATACGGGATAACGAAGCCTAATTCTTCGATGGGTACAGGTATCGAGTGGATGGACGTCTGAAAAATGGTAAGGTCTATCATATAATAAGAATTTTTTGAATGTCAATCATTTAATCTTTTTCTGTGTGTGTGTCATTGCGGAAAAGTCCACAACATGTGTGTTAGTGTGTTTTTCAGTGTGATTGTGATTTTGGTCCTTGGATGTAAAAGTGCTTGTTAATTTTATGCTCACTTGAAGGTAGACCTTCCTTGACCCTCCCACAACCCCCAACCCTACTAACAACTGCTATGTAAGTTGTGAATGACTAGAGACTTTCTTCTGTCTCTCTCCTTGTTTGTGTACTGCATTTCTGTCTACTGCCCCCTCTCACACACACTATCTCACAGTCACACACATTCTCTCTCTCACAGATACACACATAGTATACACACTTTCTGTCTCTCTCTCCCTCTTTCTGTCTGGCTGGCTGTGTTTTCTACTCTCACTCTTCAGTCTCTTGTCCTCTCTCGCTCTTTCATTACCTCTCTCTGTTGTTGTTTAAAAATATATATACTAAAAAAAATGTAATGCAATGCAATTTGCTCGGTGCAGCATTTTTATTAGGAATTGTTGGATAAACAGAATCACAACTAGATTTCTAGGCCATGTTTGACTGCTTTCCATTTTATTACTGGGCGTCTCCGTTTGACAGTGCTGCTGGTGTGGCATTGAAAATCTAATTATAAATTTGAACTTTCAAAAACAAACTTAAAATGGTAGTTTTAGATCCTTTTTACTCATTTAATCTGATTTATGTTAATGAGAATAGTATTTTGTTGAATGTATGATGGTCATTCAGTCCTTTTAACTGATAAACATGCAAGAAAGTGATCATTCACTTCAGTCAAGTGTTAATAGAGGTTTTAATGCACATCCGGCAGTTTTTTCCTAATGGGAGGAAAAAAAGCACCAAAATGACTTTCTCTATTAGCAAAATGTCCCCCTATAAGTACAAAATCAGAAAACTGCTTGTTTATGTTAACCATGATAATATACTGTTATAAGTATGATGGCCTTTGCTAGCACAGGCTGGAAATCTGTGGTGCATCTCCTTCTGATATAGTACTCCTTGGGTATTGCACAATTGATCGTCACTGTTGTAATTTAGCGAGCGAGCGAGCAAGGGAGGGAGGGAGGGAGGGAGAGAGAGAGAGAGAGAGAGAGAGAGAGAGAGAGAGAGAGAGAGAGAGAGAGAGAGAGAGAGAGAGAATGCAGCTATGAGCAAATGCAATGCAAATATTTTCTCTCCTAGTTTGTCTCCCACAGACTGCAACAGTAACTCAAAAACGCGTATGTGTAAGATATGTGAAGTAAACATCACCATTAATTTCAATTTTACCCACACCTAGTAACATATTCTGTTGAATTGACCCAGTCTCCTACCTTTATCCTTTCTTATCTTTACCACTAATCTATGGTGGAAAAAGTCTCTCCTCCAATGAACAAACTACTAAAATGTAATTGAACAATGTACTGTGTATATGAAAATGTACAAATATAAATATGTAAACAGTCCACTGAAGCAAAGCATACATCGAAGCAAAGCTGTTTAAATAATTTACAAGAGAACCAGTCAGGATAAACAAAAACTGTAGTATCAGTTTAAAGCTGTCAACAGTAAATTTCATGAAGCACTGTACTTCTTTATAAGACTTAACAATAATAATGCACTCACCCTCTGGTATTCGCTCTTTGCATATGCTCCACCAACACGTGTTACACCAAGTGTAGGAGAGACACTAGCAGAGACAACACTTGATGTAAAAGTGTAAGTGACCGTTGTCACTGGGGTTGTGGCTGCCTGACACGTCGAAATACTTGTACTCGTTGAAGTTTTGTCAAGGACGCCATCGGCATTCGTCGCTCTTTGAGCCTCCTGCCGCTATCAGTCGTCGGTCGCGATCGGTCATGTTTTCGTATGGATGGAACTGCCTTCCGTAGTAGCTTCTTTTTTTCATCGGATATCCCATCTCCTCCTGCAGCTGGTATGAGTGTGGGTAGCAATCGGGAACGAAGTGCTTGATGCAGACGACCGAGAATGATGTTTGCACAAAATTTGCACGGCATGTTTGTACAAAGCGCACCCACTGGCGGTTTAATTATGGGTCCGATGGAAATCTATGCGCCCCACTCCATCTGAGTTTCTCAAGAAACATTCAGCAACTGCGCCTTCAGCGCCATTGCATTTCCTCTTTAGTGAAACGGCCGGTGTAGACTCACCGCTCGTGGAAACTGCATTGCAGACGCCGTGCGTTTAGGCGACTAGTCTCTGTAACGTCACTTCCTGTTTTTCGATTTTTCCAGATGAGGTTGTCAACAATTAATTATTACAAATTGGAACTAGTGTTTTCAACCAAATTAACTCAATGATGGAATTTTGTATAAATTTTGCCAACCTCTTAATGATTTTGACTGCGTGCTCTCATAGATCTTAAAGCGCTCAAATGTCTAACGCGGGCACGGTGGATTCCCATAATTTCTCATGACAACTGCTTCTCGGGCTCAGTGTTTAAGTCGGCCTTCGAAAGCTGTCATTAGGGACCGTTTGCCCCGGATGCATTGTTTTCCCTATGGATCGTCCTTAAGAATGGACCCATTACGTGTCCATACGCGATTTGTATACATGTAAGGCAAATAACAAGAGGATAGAGACCTACACTGCTCTTACCCCGCCCAGCTCTAGTGAGTTTAAGCAGTCAATGGCCTTGTATAACCCATAAAGGCTGACAGGCTTTAAGTCTGTTCATTTATTCCTTCAGTCATTCCCCATCCGTCTCTTAATTCGTTCATTCATTCATCAATCCATCTATCCATTCGCTCCGTTTATTCATTCACTCATTCATTTGCACTGGCGACCCGACTCTTATTCCAATATTATCATCGTCAAAACACAAGCTTAGTTATATGTGCAAAGACCACTGCTGAGAAATTCAGGAAGCCCTCCGAGGTTTCTTTAAGGTTTTACCGTCAAGGTGAACTACCTTGCCCCTTGAAATATAATGGGCTCATCAGTTCTGCTTCATGAAGAAACACTAAAGTTGAATGTGATGACCATATTCAGTGTTTGTATGAAATATCTTCTAGCAATCAATTCGTTCGTGGAATGATGACGCAGATTAAATCTAAATAAATGCTTTGACTCATTGTCGAATAAAATCTCACACAGAGGGTGGGAGTTCGAGAACAGCGTAGACAGACAGCAGAAGAAATAAGACGTGTTGTCTCGAAACAAAGATAGTATTGAACGGCCACTGCATCTGAGAGCATTGACTCGGCAGTTCCTGTCGACCCCGCACTACAGTGGTCTACGGAATCTGTTAGCTGCATCTACACCGGTCCTGCAGTAAGGAGCAGAACTGTTGCCGTCTTCACTACCAAGGAGTTAGTCGTCAAAGCAGGGAGTTCTTTTGGTATGCATTGGTTTTGCCTTCCGTCGCATTGAGTTCTAGATATTCGCACAGATCATCAGTGGCAACTATTCATGATATACATAGAAACTGCTTATCAAGAAATCTTGCATCGACCAGAGGCCTACTCGATGAAATAGACTAACCCGAGGAGAAGGGGTGGACGATAAAGGACACAGGAGCCGTGACCTACCTAACCAGGACATTTGTGTTCCCTTTACATTATACTAAATGGTCAAAGTGCTTGAAGATACATCGCCTTGCGGCATAAAGAGAATAAATGCCATAACAGTAATTGCCCAAAGCCGAGGAAGCGCCTACAGCGTCACGTAGGTTGCACACTTCTAGGCTGAACTTCGGTGAACTCAAGGCGAAGCTTGACAACAGCATCATTGGCTGCTCCCCTTGGTGCCAAGCAATAATCATGGAATGACAAGACAGTTACAGTGAAAGTTTCCAGTCATCAGAATTCAGAGATTCCCCTTAACTCTCTGATGACTTCCGTAGACTTTTTTGCAGGGTCGACTTTTTTACACGGTGCAAGCCTCATTCATAACGACATTATCGATGATTTCATGAATAATAAAACTATCGTGTGTTCATAAATTTTCACACAATGACTTTTCTAAACTTGCGAATATTGAATTATCTCTCTTGTTAAACCAAGCAAGGAGGGAGAAACTAGATCTCACCGAGCTATGTGTCTAACACACACGCGCGCACACACACACTCACAGACACACAAGAGAGAGAGAGAGAGAGAGAGAGAGAGAGAGAGAGAGAGAGAGAGAGACAGACAGACAGACAGACAGACAGGCAGGCAGGCAGGCAGGCAGGCAGGCAGGCAGGCAGGCAGACAGACAGACAGACAGACAGACACGAGAGACAGACAGACAGACAGACACGAGAGACAGACAGACAGACAGTCAGACACGAGAGACAGACACGAGAGACAGAAAGAGAAAGAGAGAGAGAAAGAGAAAGAGAAAAAGAGAGAGAACGAACGAACGCACAGTTTATTGTTGGGCCTCCGGCCCTTCACATCAATATTTCAAAGGTTACAGTCAAGTAGTGAATGCCTCTTCAGTCACTGCTGTAGCCACTGCCTCCCCCCGCCTTTTAAATGCATGATACAAGTACCTTGCTACAGATCTTATCACCATTATATCTTGCTCCATCAGCAGGTATTGGATCTCTACCTTCACATTAGGGAGATTTCTAAGGAACTTTCTTCTCAGGTCCTCATATACTGGACATTCAAGAAGAAAATGGCTTTCACACTCATCTGTTTCATAACATGCTGGACACAAGTATGTGTTGAAATCACTTTCCTTTACATATCGGTGTTTATGCACATACAGGTCGGTAAATCCCATACGGAAACGAATGTACACATCTCTAAATACGTTCTTGTCAATACTGTACAAATACATCTATTTATACCGTAGTGCTTTAAAACAACGAAAAAAGGAATATCTATCACTAGCATTCAAAGCTTCAGACCACATTGTATTATATTCATTTACCATTCGTTTTCTTAGTTCTCTCAAGAATTCACCCTCACATTGCACTTTCTGACTAATCCACATTTCCAAGAATCCATATCTACCTAGTAGATCTTTTATTCTGTTTGACCAGTTTTAATTCGAACCAGATGCCAACATCATGCTGTAAGCTTT
>JAWQFJ010000242.1:7500-14263 GCA_034096865.1 Theodoxus fluviatilis | reverse complement strand
CAGACAGACAGACAGACAGACAGACAGACAGACAGACAGACAGACAGACAGACAGACAGATAAACAGACAAACAGACAGACAAGACAGACCAGACAGACCAAACAGACCAGACAGACCAGACAGACCAGACAGACCAGACATACAGACAGACATACAGACACAGAGAGGCAGAGACTAAGAGAGGCAGGTCCACAGACGGGCAGAGAAGCAGACACAGAGAGGCAGATAGACGGAGAGGCAGAGACACGGAGAGGCAGAGACACGGAGAGGCAGAGACACGGAGAGGCAGAGACACGGAGAGGCAGAGACACGGAGAGGCAGAGACACGGAGAGGCAGAGACACGGAGAGGCAGAGACACGGAGAGGCAGAGACACGGAGAGGCAGAGACACGGAGAGGCAGAGACACGGAGAGGCAGAGACACGGAGAGAAAGAGACACGGAGAGAAAGAGACACGGAGAGGCAGAGACACGGAGAGGCAAAGACACGGAGAGGCAGAGACACGGAAAGGCCGAGTCACAGACAGGCAGGTCTACAGACAGGCAGAGACACGGAGAGAAAGAGACACGGAGAGAAAGAGACACGGATAGAAAAAGCGAGTACTGACGAAGGACACGCCCGTCCACTCTTTGCTATCATCTTCTCATCTGTTTCGCTGTTATGATGCCTTTCTCCTTCCTGGGTATATTTGTCTCCCTCTCACGCGCTTATTTCTTGCTGGTCGTTTTTGCAGGTACGGGTGCCAGCAGGACACGCCCGTCCACTCTTTGCTGTCATCTTCTCATCTGTTTCGCTGTTATGATGCCTTTCTCCTTCCTGGGTATATTTGTCTCCCTCTCACGCACTTATTTCTTGCTGGTCGTTTTTGCAGGTACGGGTGCCAGCAGGTTTACGGCATGCAGGTCAGTTCTGAAGAGATCCAGTGGGATGATGAGGACGACGGCAACACCAACGCGGCTACAGGCGTCGTTCCCTTCAACAAGCCCACCAGCTCAAGTGGCTGGAAAAACTGGCGCCTGTACTTCTGCTACTACTACAAGTAGAGGCGTGAGGCTTCTGTGAGCCACAGGCACGACAGGAAGGAAAATCTGCCCGTTGTCCTTGTTACCTTACTTTAACCACACCTTCCTTCCTTCCTTAACATTCGTTCGTTCTTTGTCGCATCCATCAATGGATGGAAAGTCACTACGCACACAACGGGACCTCTGCCTTTACCTCTCGAGTCGCAAGCTATGACGCAAATCAGCAGGTTACCGGAAATGTTTGGTAGAGTTGTCTCCCTTGGTTCCCTTGGCCGTCAGAGCCTAGGCTGGCCTTGTTTTCCCGGCATGCCTTGCTGCAGCGTCTGGTCTGCTTGTGGACAGAGGCGGAGATGCGCTGTCTGCACACAGACACGGGGTCTGCTGTCCCGCTGCCCGTCTTCTGAGGGAAACCCCCGGCAAGACGCCGTGCAGTCTGTGCGAGCTCTCGGTGCGTGTGACTGGTCCTGTCACTTTCTCTCTCCCTCTCTCTTTGACTTGCAATAAACTTCTCGCAGCAACACCGGTGTTTGTTGCCTTGTGTTACGGGGATATATAAAAACACCAGGCCCGGATTAACTGAAATCCACTTAAATTATTATTTAAAAAGTCCCCTCCCGCAACAAGAGTAAAAAAACACCCACTTTGCTTTCAACAAAAGTAAACAGATTTACAACCACAATACATTTTTAGTACATGTACATCTAGGGGTAAAATGATACACACGCTCAGCTTAATATAAAATCTTGTCACTAAAACGAAACTCAAGAAACGACAAGAAATTAGATAAATCGACACCGTTAGAATAATACACAGCCAAATAAAATAAGATCGGTCCAATCCAACCCACCCCCTCTTTTTAAATTCCCACCATCTCCTTGCTCTCCTCTCTCTCTCTCTCTCTCTCTCTCTCTCTCTCTCTCTCTCTCTCTCTCTCTCTCTCTCTCTCGTTCTCTCTCTCGTTCTCTCTCGTTCTCTCTCTCTCTCTCTCTCTCTCTCTCTCTCGTTCTCTCTCTCGTTCTCTCTCGTTCTCTCTCGTTCTCTCTCTCGTTCTCTCTCTCGTTCTCTCTCTCTCTCTCTTTCTCTCTCGTTCTCTCTCGTTCTCTCTCTCTCTCTCTCTCTCTCGTTCTCTCTCTCGTTCTCTCTCTCTCGTTCTCTCTTTCTCCTCTCTCTCTCGTTCTCTCTCTATCTCTTTCTTTCTCTCTCTCTCTCTTTCTCTCTCTCTCTCTCTCTCTCTCTCTCTCTCTCTCTCTCTCTCTCTCTCTCTCTCTCTCTCTCTTCCCCCCGCTTTCACTTCTTTTAAAACAGAAGGGACGACATTGCCTCAAGTCAGGTGAAGTACGTTCCTCTGTACACAGGTAGATTTCCAGTGGCACTTGCTCATCCTATATAACACTTTATGTAATGCTACAGCCAACCAGATTTTGTTTTGTTCTGCATCGACAATAGGTCAGAATATATCATCATATGAATATATTCTGACCTATTGTCGATACAGAACAAAACAAAATACCAAATGGGAAAAACACATGAGAAGGGTCACCCTGTTGACTAATTGTGTAAAGACTAAAGCCGGTCTCTCAGCCATCAGGGGTTTCTGAGGCCAGTAAAGTATTTACATACACTGTATTTTGTATTCACACAAACGTATATTTCATACGAATGCAAAGACCACATGAAACGCTACAGGACAAAGACCGCTTTGAACAATTGGGGATACAAAAGGTGTTTATTGCATTTTAACACAACTACTGTTTCACTTGAGTGGAGTGGGTGATGAGTAGGGAGCTGGTCGAGATCGTGGCGAAAAAAACCCGTCCATGTTGTATCCTTATGTTGACTTCTATTTTGTGTTAATCATTGAATGTGATAAACAACGTTGAAATAGACTTTGTTTTAAAGTTGTCATAAAAATATGGATGTGTTGACTTTGTAAGTCGATGACAGATTGGTCAGACTGTAAACAGGCGTTACTATGAAAGTGCTGCAGTCAGGTCGTTCCTGTATACTCGTGACAGTGACGGGGAGAGTAGCTTTGTGAAGTGCTGCAGTCAGGTGACAGTGACGGGGAGAGTAGCTTTGTGAAGTGCTGCAGTCAGGTGACAGTGACGGGGAGAGTAGCTTTGTGAAGTGCTGCAGTCAGGTCGTTCCTGTGTACACGTGACAGTGACGGGGAGAGTAGCTTTGTGAAGTGCTGCAGTCAGGTCGTTCCTGTGTACACGTGACAGTGACGGGGAGAGTTGCTTTGTGAAGTGCTGCAGTCAGGTCGTTCCTGTGTACACGTGACAGTGACGGGGAGAGTAGCTTTGTGAAGTGCTGCAGTCAGGTCGTTCCTGTGTACACGTGACAGTGACGGGGAGAGTTGTTTTGTGAAGTGCTGCAGTCAGGTCGTTCCTGTGTACAGGTGACAGTGACGGGGAGAGTTGCTTTGTGAAGTGCTGCAGTCAGGTCGTTCCTGTGTACACGTGACAGTGACGGGGAGAGTTGCTTTGTGAAGTGCTGCAGTCAGGTCGTTCCTGTGTACACGTGACAGTGACGGGGAGAGTAGCTTTGTGAAGTGCTGCAGTCAGGTCGTTCCTGTGTACACGTGACAGTGACGGGGAGAGTAGCTTTGTGAAGTGCTGTAGTCAGGACGTTCCTGTGTACACGTGACAGTGACTGGGAGCCTTGCTTTGTGAAGTGCTGCAGTCAGGTCGTTCCTGTGTACACGTGACAGTGACGGGGAGAGTAGCTTTGTGAAGTGCTGCAGTCAGGTCGTTCCTGTGTACTCGTGACAGTGACGGGGAGAGTAGCTTTGTGAAGTGCTGCAGTCAGGTCGTTCCTGTGTACTCGTGACAGTGACGGGGAGAGTTGCTTTGTGAAGTGCTGCAGTCAGGTCGTTCCTGTGTACACGTGACAGTGACGGGGAGAGTAGCTTTGTGAAGTGCTGCAGTCAGGTCGTTCCTGTGTACACGTGACAGTGACGGGGAGAGTAGCTTTGTGAAGTGCTGCAGTCAGGTCGTTCCTGTGTACACGTGACAGTGACGGGGAGAGTAGCTTTGTGAAGTGCTGCAGTCAGGACGTTCCTGTGTACACGTGACAGTGACGGGGAGAGTAGCTTTGTGAAGTGCTGCAGTCAGGACGTTCCTGTGTACACGTGACAGTGACGGGGAGAGTAGCTTTGTGAAGTGCTGCAGTCAGGTCGTTCCTGTGTACTCGTGACAGTGACGGGGAGAGTAGCTTTGTGAAGTGCTGCAGTCAGGTCGTTCCTGTGTACACGTGACAGTGACGGGGAGAGTAGCTTTGTGAAGTGCTGCAGTCAGGTCGTTCCTGTGTACACGTGACAGTGACGGGGAGAGTAGCTTTGTGAAGTGCTGCAGTCAGGTCGTTCCTGTGTACACGTGACAGTGACGGGGAGAGTAGCTTTGTGAAGTGCTGCAGTCAGGTCGTTCCTGTGTACACGTGACAGTGACGGGGAGAGTTGCTTTGTGAAGTGCTGCAGTCAGGTCGTTCCTGTGTACACGTGACAGTGACGGGGAGAGTTGCTTTGTGAAGTGCTGCAGTCAGGTCGTTCCTGTGTACACGTGACAGTGACGGGGAGAGTAGCTTTGTGAAGTGCTGCAGTCAGGTCGTTCCTGTGTACACGTGACAGTGACGGGGAGAGTAGCTTTGTGAAGTGCTGCAGTCAGGTCGTTCCTGTGTACACGTGACAGTGACGGGGAGAGTAGCTTTGTGAAGTGCTGCAGTCAGGACGTTCCTGTGTACACGTGACAGTGACGGGGAGAGTAGCTTTGTGAAGTGCTGCAGTCAGGTCGTTCCTGTGTACTCGTGACAGTGACGGGGAGAGTAGCTTTGTGAAGTGCTGCAGCTGTTGTACGTAGTGCACCAACGTCTGGTGAGTCGTCTTGACTTGGAGACAAAGAGACAACCGGGGTGTGACCAGGGGCTGTGCTATGTAGTGGGAACAGGACCGGAAAGAAATGTAGCAGAGGAGAGTGTGGTTGAGGCAATGTGATGGCACAGTTATATGTTAAACAGACAGAAGTGTAAGGATCCGTAATTGATGTGACCCCAAGGATTATTTTTGAACTGAAAAAATACTTAGGTTTGCAAAAAAGCTTTTCACTTTTTTGAGGAAAGCAGGATGGCTTTCGTGTTAAAACAAATGTGTTTGATTTGAAAATAAAAGTACTTAAAGCACTCATAACATGTCAGCTCTTCTTGTTCAAACTTCAAGTCACAGCAGTGTATAGAACACGCGGAGATAGGATACCTCTACACAGCAGTCATTTTTACTGCGGTCTTGCGTGCAGGACTAAGTCATGTCTAAGGACACTGAAACCGTGTTGTGACACACAGAGTCAGCATGAGACGTGGTTTCCATTCTGCAATGAGGTGGGTCAAACTCGTGTTCGAACTTTTCCTCTCTTCGCTGTCTGTTATCCCCGGGTCCTCCCGTTTCGCTTCGAAATGTTGTAGAAATTAGACCAAGCTCTGCACCAAGCACTGGCAAGATCTTTTTTTTTCCAAATTGCACAAACAGTTCCGCAGAAAATGTTATCACACCGGCTTTCCAGTTAGTGACGTAATCTGCAGTCCACAACACTTCACTCGAGTTGCACCTCAGAACACCACCAGAGATATAAAGTTCTTGACTGCTGCTGGATTTACAGACACAAACGCTGTCTCGTTGCTACGTTTCTGCTGTTTCTGGGCAATTCTGCTTTAAAATTCAGACCAGTTTAACGAGAACTATGGCATGGGAAGGGAGTTAACTCTTAAGTACAGCCTTGAGAGTCCATCGTCATTCTGAGGCAAGCACAACAACGGCATTAATCCATTCACAACACAAACATAATTATTCATCTCACTGGCGACACAGCATGTACATACTCACCACTTGTTATTTGATGGGAAAGGCTGTAGTCCGATTTTTATGGTCAAAGGGAGGCAACTCCTGTTGGAATATGAAGCAGTAGCGGGTCTCATCAGAGTTGTCTACGCCTGAATGAAAAAACATTTCGAGGTCGATACGTAAATGAGTTAAAAAGTGGTCTTAGAGAACACTGCATCGTTTTATAAGTAATCTAACTGAACCGAAACTGATTTGAGAAGTGATTTTAGATAACAATTTAGTTATCATGGTGGTATCCATGCCATTTTGAAATGTATAACTTAGTGACAATGTTGAATTTTATTGAGATGATTTCGATATCAAAGAATACATGGTAGCTGATGAAGAAGAACTACACTTTGATTCGGACACGATTGTTCCTGTAGCCACTGATAGAGAGAACAAGACGATAACGAGATGACCTGTAGCGTGGAAAATAGTGACCCATGGAAAACAGTTACCGGAAGTCATCGCAGAGTTATCTGCTCGGCTCTCTCTTTATGCGATTTACCGCTCCTGCACCTGTTCTTCGCATGGAATATATCCCGACAAACGACGCATTAGTTGCTTTACGAGTTTTTGTGTTTTGGGTGCATTTGTGTCGTTTAACACATAATGTAGCGTTCAAAAAAGTTTTTCCCGTGAAAAGCCGTCTCCCCTGCCGGAAAAAATATGGGAGTCACCTCCCTGTAGTCTATTTGTAGTCTGGTTTTATAAAACGCGACCGTTGACTGACTTGGCACGCCCGGGGAGTTATGCTAAGATCCGGCCGCGTTAATATATCTGCGTTTTGTGACAAATGTCTTGCTCGGCGGTACTGTACTCCATGCACCTTAACGGTGCGCGTGATTCGGGTGTAATCTTAAGCTAA
>JAWQFJ010000241.1:255084-267633 GCA_034096865.1 Theodoxus fluviatilis | reverse complement strand
CTGCCATGGCTATATCATATTTTTTTAAGTAGATAACAATGGATATCATGCATAATGTACATTTTAATGGATTGGTGACAAATGTATGTCTGTTTTGTGGAACTGCCATGCTATATCATTGATGCAGTTCACTCCTGAGCTGTCTTTGGCCTTGCATACACTTAGTGTGGAAACTCGGGTGATTGAACATGTCAAAGTGGGGGAGAAAAGCAAGATATTTTCCCCATGAAAGGTACAAGTGTAATGATGAAGTCTGACCACAAGGTATTATTTTATTCAGGGAAGCGCCATCATTTTTGCCTATACCATTCCTTTATTGTTGTTTCTGTGAGGAGAGAACATCAGTATGAAGAAAATATATACTATATTATTTTCAATCTTATCAGCTGAACACTTGTTAGCATACATCTGATTTTGTGTACACATCAAATGATTGCAGCATCATAAAAACCCTGTGCTTTCAGATTGTATCATTAACTGTGTCTGCCCCATACTAAGTAGCTTCCACTCCCAGAAAATGACATGAGAGCTAAGGCATGTGTGTTGATCATATTACTAGCCTGTTTGCTCCAGATAAACATCTTTTGACATGGTTTTAAATTTGATATTTTCATAGACATCTTTCTCCAGACTTGAAGTTTTTCAGGATCTAAAATTGTACAAAATTAAGGTAATGAATATGGCAGATACTCATCAGCTAATGTCAGAGGTATTTTGTTTTCATTCCATTACAACATTACGCTGCCATTCTTGTTTATTTTTAGCACAGATGTAATCGTAAATAAATACCTGTAATGAATGTGGAGCAGAGAAAAACAAAGTATCGTGGAACTCGAACCGTCTGCCTTTTGTAGAGGTTCTCATCGGCATGACTCCATGGTAGCAGTTTCAAGGAGGTATTTCCAACAAGAATGATGTTTGAAAAGATTGATTTAGAAATGCCTTGAAAGATCTGAACAAGCAAACCATTGGTCAATACCTAAATCAATAAATGCACTCTTCTAGAAAAACGTTGATTGACTCCTAACTGCATCAAAAACTGATGTTGAATCATGTTTTTTCTTGTTCTGCTGAGACAATCATCTCTGTGGGTATACATGGCAGTAGTACCGTTGCTTGTTGTTGAATTCCAACATCACTCGAAAAGTCATTTGTTGAGAGCTCATATTGAGTGATTCAGAGAGTTTAGTAATACAGACATATCTTTGCTATGGGTAAAGCAACTTGTGCGTGGAAATTGAAGATCATTCTTGCCTTAGAAGGCTGAGGGGTTTAATGTTGAAAATTAAATGTTACACTTTATATGTCATGAGGTGTTTTTTTTATTGTGTTTCTGGAATAAATATTTTCTTTGATCAATATGGATTTATTTTGTCTGGAAACGACTATTCAGTGATATATATATATATATATATATATATATATATATATATATATATATATATATATCTCTCTTTTTGATCTTTCTCTGTCTGTCTCTCTATCTCTGTCTCTCTCCCTCTCTCTCTCTCTCTCTCTCTCTCTCTCTCTCTCTCTCTCTCTCTCTCTCTCTCTCTCTCTCTCTCTCTCTCTCTCTCTCTCTCTCTCTCCCTCCAGTTTTGGCTATCAAGTCAATTTTGTTGTATTGACAATTAGATGGGCAGATGAAATATGCTAATGCCATTGACTTGGATGATCCATCTTGGTGGTTGAAAAGTCATGTTTTAGGTCTATGCAGACACTATAATAGAAGTCTGGTTTATGCACATGAACTGAGAGAACTGTCAACTTCCTACTGAAACTCCCCAATATTAATTTGGATGGTCTTGATATGCTCATTATGCATACTGATTTGAGAAATGTATTGCCGAGGTTGAAAGTAAACCCTTTAAAGAATTACCACCCCCGTTTCTCAGGGAAGGGGGTGGGGTGGGGGGGGGGGGGGGGGGGGTAATTTTGCAGGTGTGTCACAAGAGACAGAGACATTGCCACATTCAATGTGACAATTAGGCTTTTGAGAGAATCGTTTTCTTTTTTGACTCATATGCGAAGCAAAAGTGAGTCTATGTACTCACCCGTGTCGTCCGTCCGGGCGTCCGTGAAAAACTTTAACGTTGGATTTTTCTCGGAGACTATTAAGTCTATCAACACCCAATTTGGCATGATGGTGTATGATGACAAGGCCTCAAAAAGCATACATAGTGACTTGTCCTTGCTTCAAGGTCAAGGTCGCAGGGGCCATAAATGTTGTCTAAAAAACAGTCATTTTTCACATTTTCTCAATTTTCTCTGAAGTTTTGAGATTGGATACCTGACCTATATATGGTATATAGGGCAAAGTAAGCCCTATCTTTTGATACCAGTTTGGTTGACCTTGCTTCAAGGTCAAGGTCACAGGAGCTCTGCAAAGTTGGATTGTATACATATTTTGAAATGACCTTGACCCTGAACTATGGAAGATAACTGTTTCAAACTTAATAATTATGTGGGGCACATGTTATACTTTCATCATGAGACACATTTGGTCACATATCATCAAGGTCAAGGTCACTTTGACCCTTATGAAATGTGACCAAAATGGGGTAGTGAACCACTAAAAGTGACCATATCTCATGGTAGAAAGTGCCAATAAGCACCATTGTGCTTCCTATGTCTTGAATTAACAGCTTTGTGTTGCATGACCTTGGATGACCTTGGGTCAAGGTCACATGTATTTTGGTAGGAAAAATGTGTAAAGCATTTCTTAGTGTATGATGTCATTGGTAGGTTTAGTTGTTTGACCTTGACCTTGAAGGTCACCTGAAGGTCAAGGTCATATAAAGGTCAAGGTCAAACATGTGAGTCGTTGGGCTTTGCCCTTCTTGTTCCCGTGGTGGGATTATGGGGGAAATAAACATGCTACACCCTAAAAACGGGAGATACTTCCTATGAAAGTGGCCCAGAAATCCTCGAAATTCTAGCCCCTTGTGGGTTCGAGGTAAGAATGGACCCACTGCGTCTCCCAATGCAATTCGTAAGAGGCGAATCAGCATATCTTCAGATTCTGTTGACTGCCGCCTTCCGTTAGGCCTACACAGAGAATAAAGTACACAGTGAATAAAGTACACAGTGCCATACAATCATATCTGTAAGGTTGTTCAGCAAATGACCAACACACGCACGCACACAGATGCAGCTTTTCGGCTATGAGAATTCAAGGGGGAACAACCTCGTAGTCTCTTTAGTTGAGAGGGTGCGGAAAGCGTACTGTTGTCAGGGTTGCTTGTCATTTGAGGGCGCGCCTTGACAGTGCGTTGACACACGAAGTTCGTTGAATGAACGAAGTAGCCGTTGTACTTGAAGACCTCCCGTCAAGTTGTGATGGCAGCTGTACAGACTCTACAGCTCAACTCCGGCTTTGAAATGCCAACTTTGGGAATTGGCACTGGATCGTGGATGGTCGGTAAAATTCAAGCTTCGTTAATGTGCATCGCAACTCGATCTTTCATTACACTTATTACACTGCCCGACACTTTCATTTTCGCCCTCCTTGTGTGTCTGTGTGTGTATGTACGTCTAGCTGTGTGTGTGTGTGTGTGTGTGTGTGTGTGTGTGTGTGTGTGTCTGTGATGTAAATGAGGCGGGCGGGTACAGTGCTGGACTCTCTGCAGAGGTTGGAGAGTAGTGTCAGGACCGCCTATTATTATTATTATTATTATTATTATTATTATTATTATTATTATTATTATTATTATTATTATTATTATTATACAATAATCTCTAGCCTTTTGGTGGGTAGGATTACACAGGTACACTCAAGTAACAGATCCACATCAACACAAAGAAAATTCAATTTGGAGATTCTTGGATGATGTGAGAAAAAATATAAATGAAGCTGCCATAGCGGAAATTGAACAGGGAATCCATCAATCAGTACTTAAGTCAGGGAAGCATTCTGGACCAGGAGAAACTGCATGTACTTCTGATGTTAAATCCTGTTTCACTTGGTTAGTTAAACACATGGTTTCTGTGCTTATGTCCAGACCTCCAAAGAGAAGGCGGAGGCTGTTGTGGAGGCTGCTGTGAAGGCAGCCATTGACTGTGGCTACCGACACATTGACTGTGCCTTCATCTACCAAACTGAGAGGGAAGTAGGCAGTGCATTACAAGCCAAGTTCCAGGATTGCACTGTCTCTCGAGACCAACTTTTTGTCTCAACCAAGGTAAATCTCTTGTGTTAGTATCAGTAATTAAGTGCTTTAATGTGTTTTCCATTAATTAAATATAAATATAAGAAGAAAAATAAAAGAAGAACTTTTTCACTAGTTAACATTTGCTTCCAAAGATCAGTTTGTGGATGAAATTTTTTAAATAAAAAATAATAACTGCATTTAATGTCTGCAGTATTCCTCCAAATATGATATGACTGATTGCTGATAAACTTTTATATCCTCCAGTTTGCAAGCTCATTTTCTGCAACCTCACTTGACACACCGTTGTTCAAACACAATCTTTCTTGATCAGATCCTGTTTTTGTGTTAATCAAAGAGTAGTGACAAGCACTGTTGCCTGTTTGGCAGCTGTGGAACACCTTTCATCGAGCTGACCTGGTCACCGAGGGTCTGAGGGAATCCCTGACCGCCCTTCAACTGGAGTATGTGGACCTGCTGCTGATGCACTGGCCCTTGGCTTTCAAGGTAAGAGCTCTCCCTCACTCCCAAGCTGGATAGGGCAAAGTAAGTCATTGTGCCTTCTCCTTGGATGGGACTGAGTGTGGCTGGTGAGCCCAATTCTGGAAGTCCACACTCATTGATCATTGCTGGTATTGACATTGGCCAAGATGACCTATGCTGATTCTGACCGGTTCCTTGACAGACTGTTGTGCAGAAATCAAGAGCTGCGCCAGAAAACTGATCCATTTGGTAGGATGCCTGCAGGGCAGCAAATAATGTCCCCTCTGAGATGATCTCTGAGATCAAATCCACAGCAAACTTTTGCTGGCTGATCTCTTGCCTGTTCCTGCTTATCGTTGAGATCTTACAACATTGACTGGTTGTCAAACTGCATGTAAATTGGAAGGACTACTGGTTTTGCTTCTTCTGAATTCATGTGATATGGTTAATTGTATATGAAGAGGAAAAAATATAATAGATAAACAATTGCATTGTCCAGGTTGATTTTCTCCTGGATTTATTTATTGTTTGAGTTTTGATGAAAAGTGGGGATAAATGTAAATATATGTATACGATGAGTACTATCTATTTGTGCAATCAGTTTTTTAAATTTTTTATCCATTATGGGGTGGCTTCTTTTGCCTCAAACTTAGTGGGAATTTACCATGTGTACATTATTTCTTCTCAGGAAGATGGTGAATTGTTTCCCATGGACAAGAGTGGCAAAATGCAGTATTCTGACGTGGACTTCCTGGAAACATGGAAGGTGGGCTTGCACTTGTTTTTCAGAATCTTCACCATTCTTGTGTGTTTCAGCTTGAAATCATGCTCTTGGTGTTGTGATAGGTTTTTCTTTTGAAATGGTTATGGGTGCCTGCATACCATTAAAAAAAAAGGAAAGTCAACAATTTTGTTCTTAACTTCAAAGAGAATGTTTCCCATCATTCCTCAATAGAACTAATAGCTGGACATGTGAGACAGGAAAGTTGCGTCCACTCCACATGTATGGACAACATGGAGAACATGGACAACATGGACAACATGGACAACGTGTGGCTGTGCATGGGCAAACAAGGCTGAAGTATGAAAAATGAGAAAAATAGATATTTCAATCACAATATTATTTAGTTAATCATGCATATTTGAGAGAAAACAGCATGTTTATTGAGGATTTTTTCTTCTTCTTCAGTAACGTAAATATTGGGAAATTGTATACATCATTTAGTACACTGATCACTTTTCTCAGCGTTTTCTCGAAAACTGTTTTTCGTACTTCAGCCTTGTGTCTCATGCACGGTCACAAATTTGTCACTGAATATTAATAAAACTAAAAGGGACATAACAGGAAAACAATCAGATAATTGATAAAATCCCCAGATATGCTGTATGATTTATAGTTATTGTGCAAGTATCACTTCTGAAAAAATCTTGCTACTCTGTGATTCTGAACATATGAGGTGAAATTCACAGTTTTGCAAACATTTGAATGAAATATTGTGTAGTGTGTCAACACATGCAATTGTGGATGTATGTATGCATATACATGTGCAGGTTTGACAAGTGTGTGGTTGCATACATGCGTGTGTGTGTTTGTGTGTCTTTCTGAGATTCTGCAAATGGTGTTATGCACAGGCCATGGAAAAAGAGGTGGACGCTGGGCGTGCAAAATCCATAGGACTCTCCAACTTCAACTTGAAGCAAGTGCAGAAAATCTTGGATATTCCTGATTTGATGCACAAGCCTGCAGTTCTTCAGGTTTGTTCTTTATATATTTTATATATATATCTCTCTTAGTGCTTGTTTTATCAAAGCATGTCAGTAGAGTGTGTGTATATGTGTGTGTTTTGTGTGTGCAGTGTGTTCAGGTTTATGTTAAGTATATATATGTCTGTGTATGTGGGGGTTTTCCCAATTAAGTGTGATTACTTGTAAACATGTGTGTGTATGTTTTTTTCTTGTACATGTGTGTGTGTATGTGTGTGTGTGTGTATGTGTGTAAAACATGTGTGTGTAAACATGTGTGTGTGTAAACATGTATATCTCTCTGTGTGTGTGTGTGTGTGTGTGTGTGTGTGTGTGTGTGTGTGTGTGTGTGTGAGAGAGAGAGAGACAGACAGACAGACAGACAGACAGACAGACAGACAGACAGACAGACAGACAGACAGACAGACAGACAGACAGACAGACAGACAGACAGACAGACACAGAGACACAGACAGGCAGGCAGGCAGGCAGGCAGGCAGGCAGACACACAGACAGACCCACAGAGAGACATACAGACAGACAGTGTGTGTGTGTGTGTGTGTGTGTGTGTGTGTGTGTGTGTGTGTGTGTGTGTGTGTGTGCCCAAATGCATTTTATTCATCATTTCATGGCTTGAGAAGAATTGTTCATAGTTATAATAGCAGCATATGTTTTTACATACATTTTCATATTCACCATTCTTGTTAAGTAGTTGTCCAGTTTACTTAGAGCACTGTATGAACCTTCATCTTTTAATCATGTTGAACAGTGTTGTCATGTCATGTGGGGGTTACTGTTGAAGTGTTGTCATGTCATGTGGGGGTCACTGTTGGAGTGTTGCCATGTCATGTGAGGGTCATTGTTGAAGTGTTGTCATGTCATGTGGGGGTCACTGTTGGAGTGTTGTCATGTCATGTGGGGATCACTATTGGAGTGTTGTCATGTCATGTGGGGGTCATTGTTGAAGAGTTTTCATGTCATGTGGGGGTTATTGAAGGAGTGTTGTCATGTCATGTGGGGATCACTGTTGGAGTGTTGTCATGTCATGAGGAGTCATTGAAGGAGTGTTGTCATGTCATATGGAGGTCACTGTTTAAGTGTTCTCATGTCATGTGGGGATCACTATTGGAGTGCCGTCATGTCATGTGGGGGTCATTGAAGGAGTGTTGTCATGTAATGTGGGAGTCGTGTGTTGCAGGTGGAGATACACCCATACATGGCCAACACTAAGCTGGTGGAGTTTTGCAAGAGCAAGGACATTGTGGTCACTGCCTTCTCCCCTCTGGGCTCCCCTAATAGGCCTTGGTGGGTAGCAACAAACAGTATAGTGTGACTTACAGCCAGAGCAAAAATAGATCAACTGATAGGCTTAGTGGAGGAGGCAACTTTATGAAGCCAACATTTTGGAGTGACGTGAATTCAAAGGGGAGGTATACAGGAAAAGTTTACTACAATTGACAGTGTGCAGCTCTGCCCACCATGTGCATTGCCAGGCTATTAGTGCCCATCACCAGCCTATCTGTGCATGTGTGCTTGTCACTCAGTCTGCACATGGAATAGTTCCCATGTGGCTGATTCTCGACAAAACGTCTTGTGTTGAGAAATAAACAGTGCTTCTGCTTGCATGTGCTTCAGGGAGAAAAACACCACTATGGTCAAAGTGTGTGCATGGGATGTGTGTGCAGGTTGGTCAACTGATATTCAATGTGATCATCTAGGAAATAATTTAAGCCTGCAGTTTTTAAATTTTTCAATATCTCAGTAGAGTACCGTTTGTCCCAGATATGGCTGTGGGCAGATGGATGTGTAGGGTCACTTGTTCTGGCTTCTTTCATTGTGCAAGAGTCACATAGGCTGTAGTCAGTGGGTGCCCCCCATTGTCAATTGGAATCCTTGCTTGCAGGGCTTTCATGGCCTGCTCCTGTAGTTCAGGCCAGGGCCGCCCCCATTCAGCCTGTGAAGAGCTAGCACTCTAATTTTCTTTAGTAAGCAAGTTCTAGGGGTATGTACTACTAGCTTGCCACATTCACTCCTCTTCTTACTGTCAGGGAGGGACGAGACATCAGAGAAGGAGAGGTCAAAAGTTCAATTTCTAATAATGACTTTAATGAATAATTAATAGGTAATGGTTGTTAAAATTTAACAGTTATTCAGTCCCAACCTAGCCAGCCAGCCTATACTAAAAAAAGAAACTTATTTTGGAGGAGAGTTCATTGATTAGAAGAATGGTGAAGGGGTCACAGCCGTTGACCCCAACGGTTGTTAATCAAGAGGTGAAGTTTTTGGCCTTGGGGAAGTGACACAACTGACAGTAGTGGTGGGTCCTGGGAGAAGGGAAGGTTAGAGCAGCTTTCATCCTGGGTCATCAAAGGAGGCCAGGGGGACTCAGAGCTGGAGTCAAGTCGATGAGATGTAGGGGGCAGATCCCAACCGTCCCTCCTGTCAAAGACGTCTATAGTACCAGCCAACATTGTGCTGACTCAATCCTCAAAGTCTCCACCAAGAGTTGTGTCCAAAATGGGTTTCAAACATTCAGACCTTGAAGCAAATCACCTCATTCTGAGATCAGGGATCATTTCAATTCAACCAGTCTTTCCCTGGCGTTCAACGCCCAACCTCTCCTGGAGACAAATCTTGCACCACTCTCCAAAATGATGAAGTCAAGAACTGTTTGACGTAATCAATGTCAAAGTTTTGTCAAAGTCAAGTCATTCTAATTCGGCCTGTCCACTGTTTTCACCACATCGAATTACTCCAAAGGCGTGGCTGGTCTTCTAACAACTAAATTTTATTTGAGGCCTAGCTGGCTTCTACATTCTTAATAATGGGGGAAAAGGCATAACTGCCACACAGCCAAAGAGATTTGGTGGTGGTGAATGTGGTGGTGGAGTTGGTGGTGGAGGTGGTGGAGGTGGTGGTGGTGGTGGTGGTGGAGGTGGTGGTGGTGATGGTGGGGGGGTGGTGGTGGTGGTGGAGGTGGTGATGGTGGTGGTGGTGGTGGAGGTATTAATGGTTGTGGTGGTGATGATAGTAGTGATGGCTGTAATTGTGGCAGTAGTTGTGGTGGTGGTGAATGGTGATGATGACAGTGGTGGTAGTGGTGGTGGTCCTGCTGCTGATGGATGTCAGTGGACTATTTGTTCGTGGTTGGATGACTGGATGTTGAGTGGATGGTAGTGATGGTGGTGGTGCCTCCTCAGAAAGGAAGTAATTGAAGGTGATCTGTGTGAACCTGAGAATCATATTAACTTTGTATTGCCTGGGAAGACATACTTGTACTAATTTTCCTTTATTTCATTCAGTAGCCTATAGATGTAGCATTTGTTAGTATGATAATATAGAGGATGATTATCTGTTAATTCCACTCATGTGAGTTTCTGTAGCCAATCAAGACTGATGATGAGTCAATCATCATTCATTCATTTGTTCATTCATCCATTCATCAAATTTTTCTTGCATTCATTCATTAATTAATACATTCATTTGTACATTCATTCATGCATTTATTCATTCATTCATTCATTCATTCATGCATGCATGCATGCTCTCACTTTAATTCATTCAATGAACTGAAGGGCCAAGATTGATGACCCTAACCTGCTGGAGGAGGAGGTTGTGGTGAAACTTGGCCAAAAATACAACAAAACACCTGCACAGGTGAGAGTTGACTTGACTGCATCACAATGGATGTTGAACACCCTAGACAAAATATTTACAACAAGTGATGCACTTTCATGACTTGGGTCCCCAAAGCTTAACATTCGAAATGTCAGTGTTATGACCAAAGTTATTGTGTAGCAGTATCGGCCTTCTCGCTGATCAGTGGCACAAGTGGTCCTAGCGCCAGGATTTACTCAGAAAGTTGAAGTTGAATTTAATATAAACAATAACTAATGATGTTAATGATGAGGGAAATCTACAGGCATGATCACTGGCTTGGACTGCTACTCCCCTACCAAGAGTTCAGGGTTATAGCAAATGCTGTCCACAAGACTGACCTGGCACCCAGCAGCACAGATCCATGGCCCTTTGGGACTGGTGGGTGCCTACTACAAAGGCAAAGACAAAAAATGGTTGTGGTTACGGTAACCCGACCAACCCAATTTTTTCCAGCTGACCCTAACCTTTCTTTGGATCATGCAAACAAACAAAACAGAAAGAAATTGGTGGTAAACAACAAACTGTGTGCCGTTCCATCTTCCCTGCCCTATGAGCACCCGGGGAATCCACTATTTACATTTTTAAAGCCTTTTCAGCGAAAGAGAAACTTGATTTATGTTCAATCTGGCCTCTTCTAAAACAAAATTTATATTGATTTTTTTTAAAGTTCAGGCTGACCTTCTGATGCTGGCCGTTTGTTACACTAAACAATGGTGCTATGGTAACATTCATGTTGAAATTGTGTAGTTTTTCACATGCCACTCTTGCCACGTTTAAAAAGAACTTCCAGTATGTTTTATTGCTATTCTTTCCCATGTTTTCCTTGACATATCCATAAAAGATAATTGTAAAAGCCAGCAATATGTCTTTAAACGTGTTAATTTTCTATTAATTCAAACAAAGTGAACAGGAATTGAATGTAATGGGCAATCCAGGCATTTGGTGAGGAACATAGGTTATATTTGCATTTCAGTTGTGCACAATCATTGTGGGGCTAGGACAGGTATTAGCTGCAGAGTAACACTGCATATCACACATTCCTCTTTAATTTGAAATGTTATTGCCATGCTTATTTGCCAGGCACCTTACAGGAAAAACTGCCCATGTTTTAATATATATATTTAAGTGCAAGTCTTTGTGTTTGTTTCAGGTGCTTTTGCGCTGGGGCATTGATCGAGGCTGTGCTGTGATCCCACGGAGCATTACACCAGCAAGGATAGAGGAAAATTTTCAGGTGTGGTTGTGTACTTAATTGCCCTCCTGCTTTCCCAGCTTTATGACAACCTTGGATATTTATTTAAAGTATTCGGCATTTTTTGTCTTCACACTGACGCACAAGTGAAAAACATGCTGTGCATGTTACTATTGTTTTGGGGCCATTAAGGTTTTGTTGTTGTTATTGTTGTTTATCGCTGTCATATGATACTACAGATATATGTGACCCATTTCTGGAAACCAGTCTTAACTCGCAATCATCGAAACAGCGCTACACAGCTCTGAAGGTGGTGGGGGTCTGCCTGTGCGAAATTGAGGTTTTCAGTTCATTGCATTCTCTAAAAATTAATCTATAAAATAGTATAAGTTTTATGTCTTAAAAATGTATTTAAGTGCATTAAAAAATTAATTAAAGTTATAATTGTGATAATTTAGAGCATTTTTATTTGCCAAAATCGACCAATTTTGACCCTGCAAAACAACACGTAACCCTTGCAGAACCTCCACACATGGTCTTTCGCGCGCTTTCTTTCGTTTCTTCTGCTGTGCAAAAAATCAAGATGATTGGATAATGCTAAGACCCTGTTGCTAAGGAGAATGTGTGAGGATTGCATGCAAAACTTTGAGGTCCGTTTTCTCAAAACAAGTCGCGACTGAGTTTTCAACTTCAACTCATTATAACTTCCACAATTTTTGAGCTACCAGGTTTGTTTTGGTGTCAAATTAATCAGGAAACTCTGTAGAATTCAAAAATATAAACATCTCAAAAATGATAAAATCCACCTTAAGACTGGTTTGGTGGTGCGGGGTCACATATACTTAGAAAGATAAATACATGAACAACATTTTACTGTGACCAGAGGCATTGCAGTGGCAGTCTTTTTGATCTAATCAACTGCAAACTAGCAGGCATTATATATGGCCCCAAACCCTCTATCAACATGGGGTCTTTGACATGGCTTTGCTGCCTTCAAGAGTAATAATACTAACATTAACTATAATGATGATGTGAAAAGATAAAGATGACGGTTGTTGGGATTTTGATGATGATGACGACGATGATGATGACGACAACGACAATGATGATCTCTATCCAATCCTTTGAATATATTAGACATTCTTTTTGTGAATTTCCTCTAGTTGCCACTGAGCAGTGCCTGCTACATGTCCTTCAGTGGTGATGATGTGGACCCCACTTATTTTCATGGAAGTTAGTTCAGTGTCTCCAACATGAATCTGTTCTGCTTGACTGCATTTTCCGTATGTTTTCTCATGGTCTGAAAAGATGATTGGAGTAAAG
>JAWQFJ010000241.1:247584-252584 GCA_034096865.1 Theodoxus fluviatilis | reverse complement strand
AACAACCACCACCAATTACCACCAACCACCACCAACCATCATCATCATCATCATCATCATCTCTAAACTTGAAACGGTGAGTTAGAGTAGTAAAACTGAAGAGTGTCCACACCTTCCCCTGGCAGCAAGAGATGGTATACCGAGGGTGGTTAGAGTGGAGTATATCATAAAGTATAATGATAAATGATAAACACAGCTTGCATTACTGATATTCAGTCCACGACAGTGTGTGCCCAGATTTTGACCAAAACCTTCACCACAGATATTACTTCTTTATTTCCTGCAAACTAAGTCATGCGCATTTTCATGTTTATTTGATAATACCCAATCTGGGAAACCTAACATTTTAGGAGACTTGCAATATGTATTTGTCCAAAGTGGAGCAAGTTAGGAAATTGTGTTGCTCATAACAATTGCTCATGAAGTCTTGCTTTGCAACCATCATGGTAAATGTAATATATTTATGCACAAGTTCAGTCAATGCAGTCATGACATAAGTATATTGGTCATTCTCTATCTTCTCAGAATTATAATTCATTTGAACAAATGTGCAGGCTTTATAAAATGGTTCATTGATTTATTTTTCTAATCTAAAAACATTTGCTTTCCCCCACTCAAATACTTTCACCCTAAAAGTAATGTCTGCAAAAGGTCAAGAACACTTAGTAAATAAAAATGCTGACCTGCAGTGTTATTTAAAGATATTGGGGCACTTGACAGATTTAAACTGTCAATTTTTTTTTCATGGGTCACTACATTGATTTAGATTAATGAGGACTCTTGATAGAAATATTTTGAATAAATGTAAACATTTCTTCCCTTTCATATTACTGCATGAACAATCTCTATCTTGATTTCTACTTTGCTTCAGAGCGCAACTTCATTGTACTTATTTGATGTTTTAGTCTATGATCTTTGGATGTTTCATCCAGTTGATGGAAGAAATTCAGAAGAGTTTCTCCTGTCCCCCAGCTAGTCATCTAGTATTGGGCAAAAGATCAAATGCGGCCACTTAGTCTGGATGATTTTTAAGATTGCCGCCCCCCCCCCCCATTTATTGAAAAATGATTATGGGGTGGGTTTTTTCTTAACCCTTCGAGTGCCACAGTATGAATATTCAGACAGTGATGGTGGACTGCCACAGTCCAAATGTTTGGTCAGTGGGCTCCAGCTTTGTGTGTTAAACTTTCACCAACTCACTCTCTATTGGTTAGAACCTATTTCTATCAACCAATGAAAGCACAGCACACATCAGAGCCAGTTTGCCATCTATGCCAGTGCACTGGGAGTGTGCTGTTTTGGGAGGTTATCACGGCACTCCAAGGGTTAAATACAGACAGGCCTGGCAGAGATATTATTGTTGAAACCTGGGATAGTCAGAGGATGAAATACCAAAGACTTTTTAATGGTGATATGTTTGCTGGTCTTAATTACAGTCAGTTAGATTTGGCAGATATTTTTGTTTGTTTGTTTGTTTGTTTTAACATGTCATCAGAGGATGAAATAAACAGCAAGAATTAAATCAGTGAAATTAACCTTAAATACAGATAAAATGAATCTTAAAGTGTACATGTATTTGATTCAGGGCTTAAAAGGCTTAATGAATGAATTACTGTAGATGTGATAGTACTCCCAGTATTTTGTTCCATGAAAATTGTCCTTGCAACCTGTTAGTCCTTTAAACCAGAAATTTGCAGCTGCCCTGAGAGGCGCCTGTCCCCTTCCCCACCCCCCACCCCCACCCCCAAGCAGCTAGAGCCTGTGGTCTTGGAGAGCTTGATAAATGTAAATTGTCAATCTTTCTCACCCCCCAATCATTGCAGTTCAGGGAATGAATTGTAGCACTTTGCGCCTTGTGATATTGTTTCCACTGAAATAAACATTTCTTTGAGTAGCTTTGCATCTCTGTTCCTAGAGTTTTTCTTTGGGCCTTTGATGGCAGATATGCTTCATATCAATGCTTCCCACCCATCCACCCCCTCACCCCCAAAATCCCCCACAAAATGCCCTTGTCATGTTCTCTGTGTTTGCAAGACAGGAGGATGGAATGTAAAAAAACAAATGCAAATGTGTATCCGTTTTTTAACAATCCATATGACATCATCTGTTGAGAGACAACCATGGTGCCTGGCTTATACATGGATGAAACACACAGCAAAGGATTCTGCCTTTTTTGCTGGCATGCCATTCATTATACTGGGTCTTACACAGTCACTTGTGCATTAATATCAGTCTTTTGTAGTTTTCTCCACCCTCCCAGATAGCCTCTCACAGACACACACGCACACACACCTTTTTCCCCCAAATTATTCTCAACCTTTAATCTGTGTGAGAAAAAGGTATCACATAGTTAATAGATATAAACTGCATAGTCCATGATACATGTGTATTGTCAATGGAAGTATTTGATTTCTTCTTTTCAACATACTGCATTCAGCTGTAAGGTGAAAAAAAAGAAGTTGCATGCTTGTCTGCTAATGGCAGCCAGTGAACTTGAAAATTATGTCTAAAAAGCTTGCACTTTGCCATGTAGCTGAGTTTGACAGAACATTGCTAAAAACCTTTTGATGGTGTGCAGTTGCACTGCATAGTGGGAAGAGGCACATCAGCATCTCAACCCTCTGCTTCCCACAGCATCAAGCAAGGCACCTGCAAAGCACCATGTGGCAGGAAAGCAAGCAAGATTTTATCTTTGGTTGTAGCTCATTGTCTCCACATCTGCATGTGATGTCATCATTTCAAGTTTAGCAGAAGATCAAGTAAAATTTTCTATCTGAAGGTATGACAGAAAAATGAGCAGTTAAGTATACATGCACATGTATGTGGTAATCCTGAGGTGAATTGCCCAGAGGTTACTGGGCACCAGGTCTCATGAGGTGGGTAGGGTCATGGGAGAGCTGCAGAGGGTGGCTGGGTCTGCATCCCCCGTGGATCTGGCTGACCAGGGAAAGGTTAGGTTGACTGATCATGATCTGATGACCCTCCAGTGGCCAGACTGGTTGCTTGGGGTTGGCCCAGGCTGAGCTACTGGAGTAGGCTCCAAATGCTCCAGAGCCAGGGGTTCCAGCTGTTGAGCAGCTCTTTAGTATTAGCATAGTATTGGCGGTGTTAAAACAAATATACATGTATGAGACTTGCAGGCTTTGCCTACTACATCCTCCATGCCTGCTACAAAGATTTGTAGCAAAAGACAATGTCTGGAGTATGGAAGTAGACAATAGCAGGCTTTGCTTACTATCCTCCTTGTCTCCTTCCTCCTCCTCCTCCTCCTCCTCCTCCTCCTCCTCCTCCTCCTCCTCCTCCTCCTCCTCCTCCTCCTCCTCCTCCTCCTCCTCCTCCTCCATGGCACAAAAAGTGAGTGACAAATTTCTACGTGTTGTAGGCTGAAATGTAAAAATGAAATATTGTTTACTTGCATGAGAGCAGTCGATAGTGCCTGCTACCCCATCCTCCTCCTCGTCCTCCAACACACACACACCCCCCCCCCCCTCTCAATCCCTCCTCCTCCTCAGACCAAAAAGCCTTATCAGTGTGAACATGCTTTAAGTGCAGAGATGGACAGGAGTAATCATGCCCTCAGCATCCTTATCTCTTACGATGCATGACCACTCCTGTGGGTTAAGGTCCTTTCCTAACTGTCTAAAGATGGCCAATGCTTTAAAAAGACTGAGAAAAGAAGGTCCCTGATGTTGCTACCACAATTGTCTTCTTCTTTGGTTGTCCCTTGCTTCAAGGATGGCCGGTTTATGGGTCCTTCAATGGGTCTGCAGACCCACTCTGGAGTGGCTAAGTTTAGAGCATGTCGGGCACCAGAAGTTTGGGGCTGTCGCAGGGGCTCCTCCAGCACATCGGATGCCTTGAGTGACTGCTTGCCACTTGGGGCGATCCTGCGCTGCCTCCTGAAGCTGCTGCGATCCAATACCACACCATCTATTCTTAGATCTTTCTTGAGATTGTCTCTATAGCGCTTGCATGGCCAACCAACTTTCCCTCTTCCATGAGCCAGAATATAGTTGCTTCGGGATGGGGTTGTTGCTCATCCTAATGAGGTGACCTGACCATCTGAGCTGGGATAACAGCAGCATTACCTCTTTGCTCTGCCCAGGACTTCAGTATTAGTCAATTTGTTCTGCCTTTCCAGCTGTCCAATGTGCCGGCGGTATTTAGTCCAGGTCTCACACCCATAGAGGAGGGAAGTGGTCACAACAGCTTTGTATACTCTAAGCTTGGTGGGCAGGGATACATTGTGGTGATTGAAAATTTCGAAGTGGCTCCGTTCTACCAAAGGTCTTTGGTTCTACAGCAACGTCTTCCTAGGGCCTTGACATGCCTTGCTGATCCTCGCAGTTATCTTCCTGTCGAGTTGGCTGTCATTCAAAATGACATTACCCAAGTACTTGTAGCTGTCGACAGACCTGAGTTCTGCACCCTCTAGTTAGATTGATAGTGGGGGTCCAATGCTGGCTGGGACTCCCAGTGGGAGTGGGGGTGTTTGAAAACACCCGTTTTTTCCTAGGCTGATGGTCGCCCAAAATGCCTTAAAGCGTCGACAAAATCCGTATCAAGTTCGAATCCAGCAGTTTAAGTGGTACCTGAATGCAAACGTAACAAAAATACACGCACTCGCACATTTAGCTATACCTATGTACATACATAGACGGGCTAAATTCAGGGGAAGACAACTGCTTTTCGCGGGGAGTGTGTAATAACTTTGGAGTTATTCTTCTTAGTTGGACGTGTGAGTTGCTAAAAATAAAAGAAGCTCTTTTCTCCAATCATTTCTCGTAGATTTGCCCATGTGCCATAATTCCAACCAATCACTGTTGTTCGGGGAATCCCACGATGGTGTTTTCCTGCTTCGTTAACAATAACTCAGAAATTGCTGATTTCATACACGACTTCCCCATTTTCTCTTTTGATCCTTTCACCTTTTTCGTTAACCATTATTAGGATTATTCATTCAAGGTGAGTTTAACATCTTAGTGATCGGTTTCGTTGTT
>JAWQFJ010000241.1:227584-242584 GCA_034096865.1 Theodoxus fluviatilis | reverse complement strand
ACCATCCCACAGACAGACGGACAACAATGAGTTTAAATGCCTGCTACCCAGTTTAGGCTATGAAAATCAAGCATCAAGTATCAAATTACTGCATTTGTTGTTGTAGGATATCACAGCAGAATATGTTTGACTTTGAGGGTTCTTGGCTGAGAGTTGTTTGAAAATCCTCAACTTCAGAATGTATAATGAATGTTAAAATGTATTGCAGATTTGGCATTGACAAGTTTGTAATGGTCACTCGTATGCCTTTTTTCAGCTGGATGTAATACAACTGTTCACAAGACAGACTAATTTGCATTATCTCATACATCATGGGGATGTACACATTGTTAATGCTTTCAAGGATAAGAATGTGGACTTACCACAAAAAAATTAAATGTCAAATGTTGCATATTACATATTACACACACACACACACACACACACACACACACACACACACACACACACACACACACACACACACACCACACACACACCACCTTTTCTTTTAAAAAGATCTCTCAAGAGTGTTAAAAAGTCTATAAACCGGCATCATCACATCTCATAAATCTTTGGGAAGAGTTATTTTGTATGTACTTTCAGTATGAAAGTAAATTCTCCACAGTTAAAATATAGAATCATTCTTTTGGAACAGCACTGTTTGCAAGGCATGTGTGTAGATTTTTCTTTAGGAATTATATTTGCCTTATAAAAGTGAAGCATGGCCTCTGAATCTCACATCATTCTGGGTGCCTAAAATGATTGAGTTTGTCTCTTTTAGATCGAGAACCACAGAGGTCCTGCTAAGGTGGTTGTGAGACTAGTGACTGATGAGCCTGTCCCTCGCTCACACGCCCACAAACTTGTTGGCAAGAACTGCCAAAATGGAATCTGCGTCACTGAGTTGAAAACAGGCAACACAATCAGGTGATGAGAACTGCAATGTCGTCAGCTTGCTGTTGTCGTGTTTCGTAGTCTGGTGCTTGGAGAATAGTTTTGCCAACTGGGAATTTGATTAAAGTGATCACAGAGGAACAATAGCTTCTAAGCATGGCTTTGCAACAGAGGGTGGGGTAATGCATCAGTTCCCTTTTTAAGAGCAGGTATTTTGTTGTTGTTGTCTTGTTTTGTTTTTGTTTTGTTTTTTTTAACAGGGGATTTAGTATTTATGTATGTGAAAGAGTTCATACAACTTAGCTTGTAACAGCGAAGCAGGTTGCTTACAGTAGATTCTCTCTGATAATGAGCAGCATGAACAAGTTAAAATTCTGTTCATGTGCTTCATGTATGTAAACTTTATTTCTTAATAAAGGATGCTTCTTGACTTTTTGTGAGAATATTAATTCAAGCTCAGTTGTGCATACCATGAATAACCAACAAGCAATGTTTGAGGCATGCCGAAAGTATGGCCATGTGTGTGACTTGCTTTGTGTCATCATTTCAGTTTTCCAAACTTATCCATACTTCATGTCACGAGGAGGAAGGCAGCTGAGGTGTTGGAGGAGGGATTCCTGGAGACCATGCGGGTGGAGAAGACTGCACAACTCAACATGCCCTACTCTCTTACAAGTAAGCGTCATTCGCATCTCAACTCAAGCAGCCTTGGTTATAAAAAACAACAACCCATGATTGGAAAAAGTAATAAAATTGAATGAAAATGAAACAAACCAAAGTGATATGAAATAATATAAATACAAGGAAAAAAATTAAATCCTTAACAAAAATTTGTGACAGATTTTCTAAAAAAGGTTTGTGATGTTTTGACCCTAACAAGAATCTGGCGTTGGACAAGGTTATTATATCTGATGATGGGTGATGCATATCAAGGATTTTGGGTTCTCACCTATCTTTCCTTTGTGTACATTTTAAGCAGTAGTTCATAGTGTCAGTAACTGGTGGTGTAGGGTGAACAGGTGTAGAGCATTTTTGGCAACTTTTGGTCGAATCTGTAAATGTGGTTTTGCAGAATCCAATGAAAATCCATTATTGTTGAATTTTTAAAATACAGTTTAAATTTCTACTGATGCTTCTATCTTCTCTTGGGTTACTCAAAATCTGCATTTTCATTCACTTTTGAAGTCGTTACATGAAGTTCTTTTATAGAATCTTTCATAGTTGCAAAGATGCCGATATAGATTTAAAAAAAATTACAAACTAATAATTAAATTAAACAAAACAAAGCTAGACATTTTCTCCTGTATATGATGGTTGAAACAAATCCTGCACTTGTTGTAATGATGAAACAATCATCTTTTTGGAGTTGCAGGGGTGTTCAAAAGTCTTTTTGTTTCCTAGCCCACTGGGTTAGTTGCACACAAAATGTACTAGCATGCAATATTTTTTTAATAGCCCATCTGAATAGAAGTACCATTTATCTTGAAACAAACTATATCATTTCTCATGTTCATATTTTTTTTCTCTTTTTGTCTTTGTCATTTGTTTCCACTGTTTACTGGTGGTGGCTATCTTGCATTACATGTCACAAATGCATCCATTGTAGATTGAATTCATTCTCATTGTGAACCAAGAGTGTACATGACAGGAAGTCACGCATTGTGTTTTATTGCATAACAAGAAACAACATGGATATGATTGAATATGACATGACCGATGTAATAAAATCACAGAACCATAGAAATAAGTATGATAGTTGGAAAGTTGGAAACGGCATTGAAGTGCTTTATTTAAGTATATATTTTACTCGCCCAATAGGCAAGCAACTCTGCAGTTTTATCTAACCCAGGAAAATTTTTACTTGCCTGGGATGAGTGGGTGAGTGGTTTGAACACCCCTGGTTTGGATATTCTCCACCCTGACTATGTTTTTCCCTGTACAGAGGAGGACAGAGATAGGGCCAAGAAGCAGGCACAGGAAGCCACCAAGAACATGCAGCTCAACGTGGTTAGGCTCAGCTTCCAAGTGTATCTGCAAGATGACAACAATGACTTCACACATGCCCTGCAGGCAGTCTACTCCAACCCAATCTTTGACAGTAGTGAGTTCTCTCCACTGTCACTGTCCTGCTCTGTGTGTGTGTGTGTGTGTGTGTGTGTGTGTGTTGTGTGTGTGTGTGTGTGTGTGTGAGAGAGAGAGAGAGAGAGAGAGAGAGAGAGAGAGAGAGAGAGAGAGAGAGAGAGAGAGAGAGAGAGAGAGAGAGACAGAGAGAGAGAGAGAGAGAGAGAGAGAGAGAGAGAGAGAGAGAGAGAGAGAGAGAGAGAGAGAGAGAGAGAGAGAGAGAGAGAGAGGGAGGGAGAGAGGGAGGGAGGGAGGAAGAGAGGGAGGGAGGGAGGGAAGGAGGGAGGGAGGCGGGGGGAGGGATGAGAGGGAGAGAGAGAGAGAGGGAGGGAGGGAGGAGGGAGGGAGGGAGGGAGGGAGAGAGAGAGAGAGAGAGAGAGAGAGAGAGAGAGTATTGCTGATGTTGCAAAAGGGTATTTTTGTGTTCTTTTTTTAGAATAAATTTTCATTCATCTTTAGACTCCCAAAGAGCTTTTTCACATAATGCTTCTATGAGTAGATGAGCCACCTGATCAATCCTCTTTGGGCATCTGACAACACATTCATCATGCACAACATCTTGATCAAGAAGACAACATAACAAAGTTACAAAGAGAGAGCAGGGCATCACAAATATGCACTGCATGCTTTAACATTTTGGCATCCTTCATGCTTTAGGTCGAAGTTATCCACAAATGATGATATAAGACTTGACTGACTTGTCTCATTAATTTTGTCTGATTTCTTCTAGAATCCCCCTGTGGGTTGGGGTAAAAAAACAAACAGACCCACCATATCTCCCTTATGCAAATAACTAGGGAAATAGAGACTGGACTCACTCTCACTCGAAACAGCACTAGTGAATTCATGATCAGTTGCCTTCCAAAGGCTGATAGGTCATAAAACTATCGTTCATTCATCTATCATTCATACATCCATTCATTCATTCATTCATTCATTTATGTGTTCATTCCTCCAGAATCTCCGGGTGCCTCCGCTTTGAAGATCTGCAGGATGGACAAGTATGGTGGATGCTGCACTGGGAATGAGGAAGTGTTCCTGCTGTGTGAAAAAGTTCAGAAAGGTCTGACTCCTGCACATGGTCACATGATTTCCCTTTGATACTGACCATTCTATTCAGATTGTGTGTATATCTCTGCCACTTCAAGGAAGTCATGTTCTGATGTGTTTGTGAGATGTGGATGCAGCTAAGATGTTCCCCACATTTCTGAAGCTAAATGTAAAAATTGTAATGCTGTAAAACTGTCTGGACTTGTCTTAGTTAGGTTTCAGCAGCCTTGGAGTAAGCAATGAATTGATGTAGATAAACTGCATTAAATAACTTATTTGGCTTTGTTTATTTTGACCTGGCTTTTACCGATGAAGAACCAGCACAAGTTTGTGTACACAGTGTGAAATGCATGGATGCTTTTGCAGAGTTATGTGGTTGAAATTTGGGTGAGGGCAGGCCTCTTGAAAATTCCGTTTTTGCTTTAGGATGTTGAATTCAGTTCAAATGATAATAGTTATCAACATCAGACATCCAAATGACTGTTGACAGGTATGTGATTATTTGTCAATCATTACAACAGTCTGTTGAGATTTCTGTAGAGCGGTCTTATCTGCACTAATATAGGTGGAGATCACAATAAGCATTGTACAAACTACTGTGGCTGCTGTGTTTCCAGATGATGTGGCTGTGAAATTTGTGGAGCAGGACAAGGATGGGAACATTGTGTGGGAAAGCCATGGCAACTTTGGTCCACTGGATGTCCACAGACAGGTCAGAACAACCTCACTGTTGCACAGTGTATGGGAATGCACATGTGCACACAGGCATACCCTGAAATACCCAATGACATTTGTTGGGTGGACAAACCTTTGGCTTGAAAGAGTAAACAAGTCAAACGATGCCCAAGGAGTTTTGATTTTGATGGCGCATGAATGCATGCACAGACACATCCACACAGGAGACATGTTCACAATTTTTAGCCTGGGATTTTCAAACAAGTGTTTGCAGTTACAAAGGCACACTTTCACACCCTCGTGGGCACACACTCTATGTACATTCATACTCGCTTACATTCTTTGCTTTTAGATGCAAGCATTTTCATTCACACATTTATACACTTGCACTTGCACATCCATTGGCTCACACTTGCATGCACTTGCGCGAAATGTAAATTTGTTACTTATTAGAGAAAGAAAACTTCAGTAAATAAAAGTGCCACATACAGGACCACAAAATCTTGCTGAGAACCGGCAAAAGATGCCACAGGTATACCATTGCCTTGCAGTATCCCATACAACTATGCTGCATCCCTTGCCATCACTCCCATTGTCCCTAGCATCAGGCAAGGACCCACTCCATGTACATTTTCTCCTCAGACTCGCTGTTCTAAATTTGGGGATCATGTGAAGACCTTGTGCTTGAGCTTCCTTTTGTTTCTTACTTGGTTGCTAAATTTTGAACAATTGGTTCAAGTGGAAAAACTTGAAAGCTAGCCCTCACCTTTATGGCCGGCAAGAGGGCATGTGGGAACAGAAGAAAGGATATATAAACTATAAAGTAATATGGGATATTATGCACTGTCACGCTGTTTAGAGGAAAAGTACTAAGATAGTGGTGTATTTGATAGAATACTGCAGGATACTTTCACAAATACAACAGCATACCAAAAAATACTGACAACTGCATAATAAGTGGTATTTATATATTTTCTCCAAAAATGGACACAAGATGCTTGCAAATAACGTACCACTTGGAACGAAGTACATCATACAAGTGATGCAATTCATCACAAAATCAAAGTCACGTGACTTTGTCCTCTTGTTCAGTGCCAAAACCCATCTCACAAATTAGCTCTAAACACAAAGTTTCATTGTTCTCCACAACAACAAAACTGTAATTCAATCAAGACATGCAGACTTGAGCTCACATGTTTATAACCATTTTGCTTCTGAAAAACTTGCCACTTGTCCTTTATTCATTCATGAATTTACTTCTCTTCCTTTCTATACACGCAGTTCAGATTACAGTTGTTTTATCATGAAGTAGATGCGGGATTTTCAAAGACCAACCATTTTGCATCATGTTTCAAAGCTATGGAGTTCTCATTCAGATCGTACATCATTGAGTGTCAGTTGATGTTTGATTGCACTGCAGTACGCCATAGTGTTCAAGACACCTCCATATTGGAACACAAGCATCAACAGGGCAGTCAATGTGCTCATCATGCTGGAGAGAAAAACAGATGGCGAAGTCAGTGAGCCCAAGGCATTCACCTACTTCCCCCAGAACAATGGTGGGTGGTGTTCCTTCCTAGCAGCTCCTGCCATGTTGTAGCAGTGCTACTCTGGCACGTGTGGTAGTGGTGTATATTGTCTTATCTGCTGTACGGCCAGCCTGTCATTATCAGCAGCCCCTCTCTTGACTTGGAGAATTTAAGGGATTCATGTCAGTACAGAATTAATCATGTACAGTATTTGCATTTTGAATATCTGTTTAATTTGGAATCTGGAAAATGTGTGTGTGTGTGTGTGTGTGTGTGTGTGTGTGTGTGTGTGTGTGTGTGTGTGTGTGTGTGTGTGTGTGTGCGTGTGCGCGTGCTTGTGTTTTTTTATGTTCATATGTGTGTGTGTGTTTGTGTGTGTGTGTGTGTTTTCATGTGTGTGCATGTGTGTGTGTTTATGGATGTGAGTGTGTTCATGGATGTGAGTGTGTGTTCATGGATATAGTGTGTTTGTTTGATTGTGTGTGTAAGTAAGCAAGAGAGAGAGAGAGAGAGAGAGAGAGAGAGAGAGAGAGAGAGAGAGAGAGAGAGAGAGAGAGAGAGAGACTATTACATGTACTGGAAGTTGCACCCCTGACTTAAAACTTTGTTGAGACATAATTAAATACCATAACATCTAACTGCAAGAGTCATCTGTGACAAATTCCTCCTTACTTTACATTTTCAGACATTGAGTGCATTGCCCGAAAGAAGAGAAAGAAGATTCCGCTTGACGGCTCAGGCTATAACTTCTTCGGCAATGGCGGCAATGGATTTGGTGGTGCTGGTGCCGGCGGAGGGGGAGGCACTGCTGGAGGGGGTGGACTGGGGGGTGGAGGGGGAATGGGGGGTGGTGTGCCCTTCAGAGTCATTCTTCCCAATGGAAGTGAGTTATTCTTGATTTGCTTCTTCTTTTCTCTTGTGTTGTTGCTTTCATTGCTTGCTGCCTCCTTTGCATCTTTGAGCTTGTCTCAAATGCATATGAATCTCTGTGATTATGCATTGGGCAGATGAAATTTGGTGGGAGGTCTGTGTAGACCCGAATCTCTTAACCTTTCATATAGGACCCTGGAATCTGAATCTTTTCTCCATAGAGGATGAGTCTCGTTGCCCTGTACACATTGATGTCCCTTGAGTCATGCTAAATATGTAATATTTTGACAGCTGAAATGAAAATTTCATCCAATTGTTATCTTTGAATTAATTTGACGCAGCAGTCTGAATTTTTCTCTCCTATTCACCATAATTGGTTATACCAGCTGTTTTGTCAGAAACCAGGTTTAGATTGATCATATGACTCCTTTCTCTCTCTCTCTCTCTCTCTCTCTCTCTCTCTCTCTCTCTCTCTCTCTCTCTCTCTCTCTCTCTCTCTCTCTCTTTCTCTCTTCTTAACATTTTGTTCAAGATTAAGGAACTTACATATCAAACACATAGTCATGGAGTGGAGGCAATGGGGAGTAGGGTGAGTTAGGAGGGGGAGGGAGAAAGGGGAGAGGAGGGAGGGGGTGTAGAAAGAAGTAGAAAGAAGTCTTTCCCCTAGATACCCTAGTCTAACAGTGGAAGGAAGGGTGACCATCTTTTTAAGTGTACAGGTAATTTTTTGTTATGGAACACTGTTCTTTTTTCTATATCTTCTATGGCTTGTAAGACTTTTCTAAAAGCATCTATGCTTACTTCATAGTCAAAGCATTTAGCATTAAAAATGCACTGTTTTGCACTTAATATTATATGATTTTCTATGTCGCTGGACTTAGAATCTAACCCCCCAAAAAGGATTTTCTGTAAAAATTTATCAAAAGAGTGTGATGTAGGAGATATAATTGTAGATCAGCCCAGAAGAACTGAATCACTTCACTTTCCCCTCAGATGAGATCAGATGACCCTTTGCAATCACATGTCCAGGGTAACTGTCCCTGGAGGAAAATGTCCCATTATGGTAGTAACTTGTTTGCTATGATCCCTTTGTCACTGCCACATCTGGCAATCTAAACAACCAAACAGATTACAATTTAATGATGTACAGGAGTCAACAGTGCCATTTTCATGTTTTAAAATCGCAACTTTCATGAATTGCAAGAGAGAGATTGGGTTGCTTCTTATCACAATCCTTTCAGCTGTGCCCTCCTTGTTCCAGGTGTTGTGTCGCAGAGTGGAAATCTCCCCTCCACTGTGGAGCAAGGTGAGGAACTGAGTGGAAACTTCCACCACCTCCTTCCCCTCATACCCAAGTTAATGCACAGACAAATTATGTGTTTAATGGGGAATTGATCTTTAATTATTTAGCTAAGGAAGTAAGAGACCCATTAAAATACACAGTGGCACCATACTAAATCTCTCAAAAAAGTATTCTAATTATGTTTTACTGTGGTCAGCATTTGGTATTTAATTTATGGTTATCTAACCTGTGAGTGTCCGAGGCTCTCATAAGTTTCAGTAACTGAATAAGGAATAATCAACATATTTTGGCCTATGAAGCAAGTGGTGTTGTTGACTTTAAAGTTGATATAGTACAGGCATTGGATTCTATATTAACTCTTGAGATCCTGTATTACCTATTACCACCCATCCTGCTCAATCCTGTACCGCCCATAGCCACCCACCCCACATGGCTGTTACTTGACTGATTTTTTTCTACAAATTGCATAATCCTTACATGACTGGGGAATGAAACACGTGAATGACTTTCAGGACCTTAAGAGTTAACATGATACTTCAATGATTCATTTCCACACTTTAGATTTGGACTTGCAACCACAATACATTTAACGTTTCTTCCTTTGTTTCTAGTGGTGAATGAAGAATTCATGAATGCTCCAAGCCCCAGTTCTTCGGAGTCCCTGGAGTTTGACCTGGAAACAGATGAGCCCATAGTAATCTCAAACAGGCACCACCCTGTAGTCAGGTTTTCAGAGGCTGACTTTCCTCCCCAGTCTGAGCGGAGGCCTGGACCTGATCATGTGTCAGTGCTGACTGAAAAAATGGAGAAAATGAAAGTGAACAAAGAGACTGAGAAAGCTGATAATGACAAAAGATCTGCTGCAGAGAAAGCAGAGAAAGAAGATGCTGAGAAAGAAGATGCTGAGAAGGATGAGGCAGAGAAAGGAGAGGCTGGAAATCAGGACAAAGATTCTCTGGCCTCTGGGCAGTCTGGAAAGAAGCCTAAGGAGGGGAAAGGCAAAAGTCCTCAGGGAAGTCCGAAGAAGAAGCCAGCCCCTGGGGCAGAGTCCATCGTGGAGAGCTCAAGGACAGATGAGGGCTTTTCTGAGTGCTCAGAGGAGTCAGCTGCCAGAGACGATTCCAGAAGCAAAACGAGGAGCATTCCCAGCCAGCAAGGTGGGGGATCATGTCTCTGGTGATTGGTTATCCTTTGTTTGCTAGGTTTTCTATCTTTAAGTTTACCCAGTCAGGAAATATAAAATGTCCTGGATGGATTATGAATCAGAGCTGTGTTTTCCATGGGGTAGCAATAGCTTATCAAAAGGAATTGACATTTTAGTGGAGAAGCACTGGCAGCAAGCACTCATGAAGCCCAAGGTTTTTCTCAGACTTGATTCTGTCCAAGTGAATATTTGCAGTGAACACTCATCTCTTAGCGATGTTGATAGCTGTTGAAATGGATTGCTCTTCTCTGGGAAATTCAGCTCTGTTGAAGGTTTGAGGACTAGCCTAAAGGTTTGTGTGTGTGTGTGCGTGCGTGCGTGCGTGCGTGTGCGTGTGTGTGTGTGGATCCCTACTTGATGCTTTAGAGCTAGACATCAGTATACTTGAATGGCCTTCATCAGGAGTTCTCTTTCAAGCATTTTGGGAGCATTCTTTGACCAATTTTTTTTTCATGCTTGTTTTGTTACTGCATCATGGCAACTTTGGGGGAAATGTTGAAGATTCAATCTGTAGAGACATGCTTGTGACAAGTCCACATGGCACTGAAATGTACAAAAGTACATTCTATAATAAAGTATATTGACTTTTTCCAGTGTATCGCCTTAATATGAAAAAGAAACACCTGTAAGTATGACTTGAGGAATGTTTCTGCAGAAAATCTAGCCATTCCAGTGTCATGTTTGCTAAAGCAGGTAGATCTTGTGTGTGCATACATGTCTTTTTATAATGCGCTGTACCAACTGCTTTCATTTCTTAGTGAACTTAGCATTAACACTGGCAAAACAATCTGAGGTCATTTCTGCAGAAGCTCCGCCAGAGTGGAGTCCACCTGCCAGGCGGTCAGGGCGCCGGTACTATGTGGATGCTCAGAGACTTACAGAGACCACGGCCTTTGCCCTCCAAGAGTTTGCAGAGACTGGAGATGTCAGACACATCTTGAAAATCCAGCGACACCTCCTGTCTGTCAAGAATGAAAATGGAGACTTGTGAGTGTTTACTGAAAACCTCCTTTTATCTTGGCTGCTTAGAAGCATGTTGGTTGTTTAATTCTTCTTCTGTGACAGTGTACATAGAATGACCAATGATGCTTTGATTGATGGCTGATTTTAGTATAAATACACTGTACCTTTTAACATGATATAATGTCCCATAATCATGCTATACTCTGTCTTTCCTGCCATTCCCACCCCACCCCTTGCTGCCTAGTGAAGGTAAAGGCTAGCTCTTCAGGTTTCTTACTCAAACCATTGTCAAAATTTCACAACCGTATAGGGAACATCAGGCAGTTCAGCCCTAATAGAACAAGGAGTCTGTGGAGGGAAAGGAGAGAGAGAGAGAGAGAGAGAGAGAGAGAGAGAGAGAGAGAGAGAGAGAGAGAGAGAGAGAGAGAGAGAGAGGGAGAGAGGGAGGGAGGGAGGGAGGGAGGGAGGGAGGGAGGGAGGGAGGGGGGGAGAGAGAGAGAGAGAGAGAGAGAGAGAGAGAGAGAGAGAGAGAGAGAGAGAGAGAGAGAGAGAGAGAGAGAGAGAGAGAGAGAGAGAGAGAGAGAGAGAGAGAGTGAGAGAGAGAGAGAGGGGCTGGAGCTTAGCTCGATTTGGACAGGAATGCAGAAACGGTTGAGAAAAGTGATTTGGAACATTATATGGAGAAGTATTTTAACAGCAGATTGTCATCAGCAAGATGGTGATTAGCTGTAATTTGTGTCAGCTGTCACCTGGCTCCTCATCAGAGTTACCACTCCATTAGTAAAGGGATGTGTGGAATGATATAGAGCTGTAGGTTCTTGTTTTCACAGTATCACATATTTTTACCTAACAGTGTGCTGAAACTGCTCATTTTTGCCCTCTGCTCAATGGACAACTAGAATTTTTATTCCAGCACATCTTGACTCCCTGGGTAGCTTATAATCAAGCAGGTTTTGCAGTTTTATCCAGTTTTCTTAATCAGCTCACACAGGTACTTTGTTTTTCTCCTAGGTGGGGAGGAGCAAAGTAAATCTAACACCTCGCTCAAAGCTGCAACTGCAGGATTCACATGGCTTTGAACACTGCACTCACTAGCCACTAGTCACTGCAGATCAGCTGCCCTATTCATGGGAACACAGTTCCTCAGGCTATTGCACTGAGAGGCTGTGAACATGATGAAAGGTTGAGGAAGCTCCCTTTAGGAAAATTATTTGTGTTTTTTTGTCACGCCATAGATGTTGAACAATCACTCTCACAGTCACACAGAAATGAAGGTGCATCATAGATGTTCACCTTATACATTCACACTCATTCACGCGCACACAGGGTTGCAACACATAGTAACAACACTGGGTAGCCGTCAATTGGGAAACAGCAAGAAAGAATCCAGACTTCTCTAATTCCAGGGGATTGGCAGGATGATATCATCCTCCATTGTTTCCCCTTCGTCTGATACAGGCCCATCCACCTGGCCATCATCAACAACCAGCCTGGCGCCCTGCAGAGCATCCTGGATGTCATGTCCACCTTGCCTCATGCCCGACAGCGAGTCAACACTTACAACTACCTGCTCCAGGTGAGGTGGCATGTCTGGTGATAAATGTTGAAGTGCAGGCTTGAAATTGGAACAATTTGGGCTTATCTTTACAGAGTAGTCTTTTCTTCACAATGGATCTTGTCAAAACCATGTAATTGTTGCGTGGACACATCTTCGTAGAGAATGCATTGACTGCAATTGCATCTGACCCTTGGGTGTTAGTGGTTTTCAAATTTTGAAAAGGGAGCTGCATAATGAAGTAAAATATTGTTAGTTGTTACAGTATTGTCTGAATTAAGAATGGTTTTATAAAATTATTGTGAAATTGTTTTAGGAAATGTTGTACATGATCTTGTTATTCCTAAAACCGGACTTCAGTCAACATTTACACACAGACACGCACTCTCTCCAGTCGTTCAAAATTCTTTTGTTTTCTTTTGAAGATTGTGCCATTCTTTCTTCCAACTCATTTGATACACAGTCATAGCCTGTACATTGTATGCCTGTCTTTACAAAATGTTACTCAAGTGCCAGAAAACAGCTTTGGTCAACTGTCAACTGACTGACCCTCACTTTTCATCCATTTCAGACAGCGTTGCACCTGGCAGTGCTGACACAGCAGCCTGCTATGATAGACATGCTGCTGCAGGCTGGCGCTGATCCCTCCCTGGCTGATCGCCATGGCAACACACCAGCCCACCTGGCAGTCCAGCTCTGCTCAGAGACTTGCCTTGCCCTGCTGCTTCGTTACCTGAGGCCAGGTGTCACAGAAACCAACCCCTTCCCTGAACTCAATTTCCTCAACTATGAAGGTTAGATCATTTTGTTATCATCCTTTGGCTGGCATTGCCTGGTTGACCCTTGTCCTTTCACACTGGTGCAGATTCTGTCATGACAAAATGTTTGTCCTGGCAGTTTCCAGGAGGAAAAGGAAACATTACCTCTGCATTTTAGTGTGAGATTTCCCCAAGATGCTTTGCTTTGCAGAGAGGGGAGAACTCAGCCTATAAAGCTTTTGGTGAGATAAAACAACTGCACAGGAATCAGGATACATTGAATGTGTTAGAGGTGGAATTGGGCTATTTACAGGTTAGACTTACGCAAGCAGTGAAGTGTCAATTCATAATGGTGTCTTACTTCAGACACTTTTTTCATCTTCTGAGCAAATGTGATATTCCTTTAATAATAATAATGTGTGGATTTATATAGTGCCTTACCATGAGTTAAGACATGCTCAGGGCGCATACATAAGCATCCATTACAATATACAATAACAGTCAATCACATCAAAGGTTACTTAATAAACTTAATAACATAGGAGTTAGACATTCACTTCAGGCATTCGACAAACTGATGTACAGTATCACCGCTTAACCATGAAACTGGGGAGAGGGGGAGGAGAGACAGGAGGGTGGTAGGGGGCTTAGGCAAGCTAGTACAAAGAGAACAGTGAGGGGAGGAAGATGAAGAAACTTAGACAGGATTCTGGAACGATTTCAAGAAGAGGTGAGTTTTGAGAGCAGAGCGAAAGGTCGAGGGAGATGTAGAGTGACGAACAGAGGCGGGGAGGTCATTCCAGATAGAGGGAGCCTGATAAAAGAGGGAGTGTTCACCAAATTTTGTTTTAACTGGAGGGTCCTCCGGGAACCTGAGGATTCTTGTGTCTGCGGAAGAGCGTAGCTGTCTAGCAGGTGTGTAGGTGCGCATGGGTTTAGAGATATATTGAGGAAGGGATAGCGAATTAATGGTAGCAAAGACAGGCAATCTTGTATTGGACTCTAGCACTAATGGGCAACCAGTGGAGAGAGCAGAAGAGAGGAGTGAGATGATCTGACTTTTTTGACTTACAGATGATTCGAGCTGCAGCATCTTGCACTCTTTGAAGTTTATCGGTGAGATATGCTGGACAGCCGGCAAGAAGGCCGTTGCAATAATCCAGGCGACTGAGGATAAGAGCACGGACTAGGATAGTAGTAGCTTGAGTAGTGAGAAGGTGTCTGATTGCGCTTATCTGTCTGAGTTGTATGTATGTAGATTTGCAAGTGTTTTAATGCACATGGCATGCCTCAAGTTACCACCCAAGTACATGTACCTATTTATGCTTTGAAGTAAAGTGGTGTTAAAAAAAGCTTTTAATTTGTGGTCAATTCACAAGTCCAGAACAAATTCATTAAAAGATTTCACCAGAACAGCTTAAAGATTTATTGCAGAGTGTAGAAGGTTGTATTGACACTGCCAAAGAAAGTCCAGAAACTGCTGTTGATGAAGTGGACACTTTTTGTCATTGTATCAAGTTTCTTGAGATGAGCAGTGAGAGGAAACAGACAAAAACTCAGGGTGTTAGATGGACCAAAGCTACTGTCTCCTGATTAATGTCTAAATGTTCCAATGGCATGCCAAACAAGGTAGTTTGCATGGACTATGACATACTTTTGATCCTCTGCACTTAAGAAAAATCTCTCTCCCCCTGTCAGCTGGGGGTAAGACTACACCTACCATGTCTCTGCACAGGATTTGTAAAGACTTGGGAAGTGGGTGGTTTACATGTTCTTAAACTAACCAATGCCAGTGATTTGGATAGGTGATGACCTTGCATATCCCTACAAAGGCTGATGGTAAAGCCTCATTGATCCATCCATCCATCCATCCATCCATCCATCCATCCATCCATCCATCCATCTAAACACCTGTCCACCCACCCACACATTCATCCATCATCCATCCATCCATCAATCCATCCATCCATCCACTCACTCTCACATCCACCCATCCTCCCGCCCACCCATCCATCCATCCATTCATCCACCCATCCACCCATCCACCCACCCACCCACAAATGCATCCAACCGTCCATGCATCCACCCACTCACCC
>JAWQFJ010000241.1:207584-222584 GCA_034096865.1 Theodoxus fluviatilis | reverse complement strand
TTTGATAAATTAATGCTGTTCATGGCTTACATTTTATTTGGATGGGTTTCTAGTATCTCAACATATAGCTTTTTCTGCGCGAACTGGAGAGAGCTGCCGCCATTGAGTTGTCTAAAGCGTAGACATCTATGCAATATCTACACGAAAGCAGTCCTCTGATTGGTTCTCTGAATAGAATCCTCCAATCAGCAGGCAGCTTTCTTCGCTGTCTTGTCACTAAGCGGTGTGAGTACACTTTCCTTGATTCACCCCTACTCTCGCCGCTAGGTTTGGCGTCTTGTAACTTTGAAGAGCAAAAGCTTGGCATGAGCTATCTTTGTGTAACCTATAATCTTTGGCGCTATGTCAGTTGTTGGTGTTGTCCTAAGATTTGCCACAGCAGTCCTTGAGCCTGTCCTGTTGCTGCTGCTGCAGATTCTTCTAGTGCTGCGGGGCGAAGTGTTCCAGGCCAGCAGCAGCAGTGGAGGCCAGAGTGAAGAGGATACGGACCTGCAAGAAGATGGCCCTAGAAGCTTGCCCAAGAAGGAAACAGAGTTACCTCCCTTGACCAAACTCCCTGAGAGTGGGCTGTACAGCATTCCTTCCACAAGCTGTGGTAGGTGTCCCCTGTGTGTGTGTGTGTGTGTGTGTGTGTGTGTGTGTGTGTGTGTGTGTGTGTGTGTGTGTGTGTGTGTGTGTGACGGTGTGTGTGTGTGTCTGTGTGTGTGTGTGTGTGTGTGTGTGTGTGTGTATGTGTGTGTCTGTGTGTGTGTGTGTGTGTCTGTGTGTGTGTGTGTCAGTGTGTGCCTGTGTGTGCCTGTGTGTGTGTCAGTGTGTGCCTGTGTGTGTGTGTGTGTGTGTGTGTGTGTGTGTGTGTATGTGTGTGTGTGTGTGTGTGTGTCTGTGTGTCAGTGCTGTGTCTGTGTGTGTGTGCTGTGTGTGTGTGTGTGTGTGTGTGTGTGTGTGTGTGTGTTTCTCTGTGTGTGTGTGTTTCTCTGTGTGTGTGTGTGTTGGTCTGAGTGTGTGTATGCATCTGTGTATGTATGTGTGTGTGTGTGTCTGTGTATATCTGTGTGTATGTGTGTGTGTCTATGTGTATGTATGTATGTGTGCATGTACAGTGTGTGTGTGTGTGTGAATATGTGCACATATGTAAATATAATCTGTATGTGTGCATGTACAGTGTGTGTGTGTGTGTGTGTGAATATGTAGATGGTCCAGCATGCTAAGGCGTTGGGCTTTGCAGCGAGGCACTGTGCCGTGGTTCAATCCCAGGGGCGGGAGAGATGGGAGAAAAGTTATGTGAATATGTGCACATATGTAAATATAATCTGAATGTCATTGACATTGATCTTGTCATTGTGCATGTCTGAGCCCATATATCAGTTTCTAAACATTTGTTTTATTTTTTTTCATCCTTTCATGATAAAAAATGTTATGGTTGTGGCCTGTAAATTGCTGTCCATCCACCCAGGTGGTCACTCACTCACTCTGACAGTTAGTTGCATCACGCATTGACAGTTAATCTCATCTCACTCTGTGTTGCACAATGAAGCCTTGTAAGCAGTAGCATGCCAGCATTGGCTTGACATGCACCCCAGGGTAAGCAGCAGCATGCCAGCATTGGCTTGACATGCACCCCAGGGTAAGCAGTAGCATGCCAGCATTGGCTTGCCATGCACCCCAGGGTAAGCAGTAGCATGCCAGCATTGGCTTGCCATGCACCCCAGGGTAAGCAGTAGCATGCCAGCATTGGCTTGACATGCACCCCAGGGTAAGCAGCAGCATGCCAGCATTGGCTTGCCATGCACCCCAGGGTAAGCAGTAGCATGCCAGCATTGGCTTGACGTGCACCCCAGGGTAAGCAGCAGCATGCCAGCATTGGCTTGCCATGCACCCCAGGGTAAGCAGTAGCATGCCAGCAATGGCTTGACATGCACCCCAGGGTAAGCAGTAGCATGCCAGCATTGGCTTGACATGCACCCCAGGGTAAGCAGCAGCATGCCAGCATTGGCTTGCCATGCACCCCAGGGTAAGCAGCAGCATGCCAGCATTGGCTTGACGTGCACCCCAGGGTAAGCAGTAGCATGCCAGCATTGGCTTGCCATGCACCCCAGGGTAAGCAGCAGCATGCCAGCATTGGCTTGACATGCACCCCAGGGTAAGCAGTAGCATGCCAGCATTGGCTTGACATGCACCCCAGGGTAAGCAGTAGCATGCCAGCATTGGCTTGCCATGCACCCCAGGGTAAGCAGTAGCATGCCAGCATTGGCTTGCCATGCACCCCAGGGTAAGCAGTAGCATGCCAGCATTGGCTTGACGTGCACCCCAGGGTAAGCAGTAGCATGCCAGCATTGGCTTGCCATGCACCCCAGGGTAAGCAGCAGCATGCCAGCATTGGCTTGACATGCATCCCAGGGTAAGCAGTAGCATGCCAGCATTGGCTTGCCATGCACCCCAGGGTAAGCAGCAGCATGCCAGCATTGGCTTGCCATGCACCCCAGGGTAAGCAGTAGCATGCCAGCATTGGCTTGCCATGCACCCCAGGGTAAGCAGTAGCATGCCAGCATTGGCTTGACGTGCACCCCAGGGAGGGGAGGCAGTGCTGCTTCCTGACAGTGAGTGTCAGATCCATCTGTCACTGTGTTTGTCATCAGGTGGCATTAATTGATTATCGAGTGTCCCAGTTATCTTGGGGTAAAGTGTAAAGTGGTTTGAGACACAAGTATGGGCAATTAGTCACCACATAAAACCACACCTTCACAGCTTAACATTTGTTGGAAACTGCATCCCCTAGCCCTGTTTTCAGGAGACATGGACAAGCTTGGATTCCTGACACGGCTGGAGCTGTCCAGGCTGCTGGACCCACCCAGGGTGGGGCAGGATGTGTATGCTCTGGCTGCCAAGCTTGGCTACCCCAACCTGGTCTCTGCCATGCAAGGCTCCACCCAGCACGGCATGAGTGCCACCCGCCTGCTGCTGGACTTTTTTGAGGTGAGCTTGGATGGATGGATGGATGGATGGATGGATGGATGGATGGATGGATGGATGGATGGATGGATGGATGGATGGATGGGTGGGTGGGTGGATGGATGGATGGATGGATGGATGGATGGATGAATGGATGTGTAAATGGAAGGATGGATAAGTGGATGGATGGATGGGTTAATGGATGGATGGATGGATGCATGGATGCATGGATGGGTGGGTGGGTGGATGGATGATGAATGTGTGGATGGATACTTGGATGGATGGGTGGATGGATGAATGCTTGGATGGATGGATGGTTACCTGGATGGATAGGTGTGTGGATTTATTTATGCATGGATGAATAGATGGATGATTACTTGGATGGATGGATACATGAATACATAGAAACATGGATTGGCAGATGCATTTATGAATGAGGCTTAGTGGCCATTCAGCCCATGTAGGATGTGCAAGTCCACTATCTGCCCAAACCACTGGTGTTGCTGGCAGTCATCACTGTACTTCCCCAGTCATTTGCCTTAAACAGACTTCCTAGGGATTCACAGTGGGTCTCTCCATACACTATCGACCAATGAGGGTTTGCATTCTCCAGGGCCCGTATTCACAACGGCGATTTATCGGCGATTTATTTTAACTCCGATTTACCTCTAAACTCAGACGATTCCAACTGCCTGTTCCGCTCTCCCTTGGCTGGAAACCAGTATATATAGCAAAGCGCAACCTAGGATCCTCTGACGAGCGTACCTTATCTAACCGATCAAGATAACGCGGGGCTAGGGGATAAATCGAGTGTTAAAAAGATAAATCGCCGTTGTGAATACGGGCCCAGAACAATTGATGGGTTCTGCTTAGCATTGGTGGATATCTGTGAATTGTCCCTTAGGTGAATGTGTTTAGGTGCTGGTTTGGTCCTGGGTGTTTCTTGCTAGAAAAGAGGTTTCAAAGAAAAATTTTTTTTAATGATGATACTTTAAGTGAATAAGATGCAGTAGTTGGGGAGGAATGTTTATGACTCTTTTGTTAGTTAGAAACATGATTGGTACTTTCATGGCATCAACATTTGTTTTGTTTGTGGCCTATTCTACCAGTGATTTGTAACTTTAATTTCCCTTTTGGGATGAATAGATTATGTGTGTGTGTTATGTTAGGTTAACTAATCCTGCACAGAGATCATGCTAGGAATGTTCAGGAAATGTAGATTAGGAAGAAAGCAATTTACAACTAGTTGACCTTTGCTTTTCTGGTTTTACATTCTTCTAATTTATTGGGGCTAGTTGCACAGATAAATGTTTTAAGTGGCCATCAAAGTTATTGCCTTCATTGCCAGAGGTACATTTATAGGCTTATGTGGAGTTTTAATCAGTAAAGTAAAATAACTTGATTAGTTTTATTGCATGCAGTTTATATTCTACATCATTTTACATGGAGAGCATTCCACAGAGTGCATTTTCCCCCTGTTTGATGGAATGAAACACCACAAATGGGAGATTATACATCAGTGTGTAAAACCTGACTGCTGCCTTCTCTATATCTCTGTGCAAGATGTCTGCCTTGCTGGGTTGCAGGCATCTGAGGGGACTGTGAATACACTGAAGGACTGCCTCCAGTCCATCAACAGAGACGACGCCATCGCTGAGATTGAAATTGGTCTTGTGAGCTCAGGTACAAAAGCATTGACGTGACAGTGCAGCAGGACTTTACTCTGGGCTCTCTTGTTCTCATGATGGAGTTTGTGAGCTTTCATGTAGCAGATTCACAGTTTCATTCCCAACTGTACCAGTATCTATGTATACTTCTTTTAAGTTTAGGGCAGAAGAAAAGAGTGCCAACCCTTCTTTTACTCATCTGGATTAGAGTATACCTTATTATCCTGAGATGTATATTTTGTCAAGAGAAATGATGTAAACTCATGGATAAAATCTCACCACATTGGAAGGTTTTGTTTGTTTGTTTGCTTGTTTTGCTCAACAGAAAGGAAAATAGATTACTGAAAATAGAGGCCCTGTCTTTGAGAAGCCTCTTGCAGAATTGTTTGATGCAGATAAGATATATTTCCAAAGGTTGATTTATATATTCGAGAAAGTCACCCCATGGTCTGTTGTTTTCTGTTGTAGTGATCAGAGAGGGAACCACCCACTCCCACATGGACTCTGGGTTGGAGAGCATGACCTCTGGCCTCAAGTCTCATCGCTCCAACGCCTCCTAGTGGCCACACTGTTTCCAGCTGAATTCAGGGAAGAGTTGTGGTTCCTTGCCTTCAAGTTCTCCCTTGCAACTGTAGCTCTCACATTGTGAAAACTAGTTTTTCAAAATGTACCATTTGTCATCTTTTTTCGTCTGCCCATGTGCACATGCAGCTTGCATAAGTAGAAATGCTGTTTATTTCTGTATATTTGTTGGACACCGTGATGCTTTGATTTGATGATGCTCATAAGGTTTCACATCATGCAACATGACCTATGCGTCAGAAACTTTCAAGAAGATTCATTGTTGTCTGATATATCTCATGCCAGAGAAACATCTGTTTGCTCCTAAAGGGAAATCGAGTGAAAGCTTCTTCTTTGTAAATTTTGGCCCAGCTTGTTAGCATCCTGGTGTTAATATTTTTTCCCCCATTCTTTTATACATGGTCAGAATTCCTTGATTTATTGTACATAACGCTATGATTCTTGTGGTAATTGTTTTGAAGGCTGAGCATGCATCATGAACATTGAGCCACGAAAAACTGTTGTTATTCAAAGATAAACTATTGTACCAATGACTTGTAATTCTGCAGTGACTATCTCCCTTTTCCTTTAGCCTACTGATGATTAAATAAAGATTTTTGTCATACATGATTTAATACCAGTAGTTACAGAGATGGATTGTACATAATGATAATATTTGTTGGTATGATCACTTTTATATCCATTATTAACTTTTCACCTTATGACTTTTTAAATGCAAATGTAAATCTTGTGTAGAAATTTCACTTTTCTTGCCACCGAGTGCTTAAATTTTGTTTTTTATTACCCAGCCATTCCACAGAGAGAGTTTTCGGAAGCAAGTTTTATAAAATGATGCTTAGGTGCATTTACACTTTCCGGACTGACCCTACTTTTATCCCACATACCCTAAAGATTTGGGGGGGCTCACTCTCTCTCTCTCTCACACACACACACAGACGCACACACACACATACAGTTTGTGTAGAAATTCTCTCAGGGTTTCCAAATGGTGTCTCACACACAAATGCAAGCACACACACACACACACACACACACACACACACACACACACACGTGTATTCTTTCACATTAAAAGAAAAAAAAATTGACCTACCTACTCCTTTTCTGTTTGGTCATAAAACCTCAAACATACCTTCCCCCCACCCCCACCCCCTTTTGGGGGGGCTTATGATTATTGATCTCAACAACGCAATTAAGACGATTTTAGTGTAGATAAAAACGTGTTATTGTGGTAAATTTCTCCCAAGAAAGAATTGAGGAGTATGAGCAAATACTTTAGAAGCATACCATCTACATTCAGTCATCTTATACATACACATACATTGTTTTCTGAATGGTCTTTCCGTGAATTTGCAATGGCATTTAAGATGGTATGCAATCATCTTATGTTATATAGTGACAAATTATGGTTGCAGTTTTCAACACTGTTATATTGAGAAGCATATGGGCTTTGTAGACAATAAAGAATGTTGTTATCTGCTAAGTGTTATGGAGACAATGCCTCTAAAGCTTGAAATACATTGCTACATAAAAACTGTGGCTCTGTTTGTTTTTTTCATCAAGTGCTGCTGTATGGTTTGTTAACCCAATTTAGTAACTTCAGATGAGTGAATAATGAAGACTTATCAATTTCTTAGTAATTAACAAGAGAGTGCTTTATTATCACAGTTCTTATTCTGTAAATTCTCAGCGGGTTAACAATTTTCAGACTTCACACTTCATGGTTTCACAATCCCATCCATCACATAATAAATGCTATCATAAGATACCATGAAGGAACAAAGCTCAAAACATTTCATGAAGTAAATATGACAATATATTATCATTGTATCAAGAATGTATTGCATCAAGTGGAAAATTTAACAAAAGTAATGGTCTTCCATTACATCTGTAATATTAATTATTTAGAAATCTGAAAACACATGGGACATGGCTAAATGGTTTATTGGCACGCACTTAAAATAGTACACTTAGCACAGTACAGCTGTTGTACAGACTTAAGCACCTACTGACGTGAGTAGATATGGGTAGTTCTGCTAACTGCAAGAGTAGCAAGATGGTTGGAACTTCATGTACATAGCTCTACCCTTCAAGTGTAAAACTCATCTCTGCTCCTATTCCTCTGTGTAGAGGGGCAATGGAGTGTGCATCGGTCTAACCCAACAGGGTAGAAACCACTGTGCTGTTTATCACAGAAACAGATGACAAACCAAGTCGAAACGAAGACATGTTTGTTGCGAGGAGAACACCAACACACAGTCATTGCAGATTCACTTCTGTAGACCAACATATGGCACAATAGCTCCTTGTGAAAGGGAGTGGTGACTAGCACAATTTCTTATGCAAGGAATAGACAAAGATTTAACACTTTTTAAAATAGAAATAGACACACAGAGAGGCAGTGAAAATGCATTGTACAGCAGTCTAAAAACATTATTTTCAGGGCAAAGCACTGAAATTGTTGCCGACTCTTCAAAGGTCTGACACATAACTTGAGCAATGTTTCAGATTGTGTTGATGTGAGTATTGTCTGGCCGCTCCTCAGTACACTTGGTTGCATTCCAAATGTATCTCTCTCTCTTTTTCTTCTTAGAAGGGTTTATACTCCATGTGATTCAAAAACAAAAGCAAATAAACACCCTGAGAGAACTGATCTGCAGACTCCAGTTCTCAACTGCCACAATAATGTACTGTCCTGAACATATTGATACACCCATATCACTACAAAGCTTCATTATTGCTGGCCCTTTTAGACAAATATAAATGTTCACTACAACAAACAAACAAAAAAGACTGCCAATATCATTATACATTCTCTCCAGTATGGCTAACACACAACCTTGCTTTCAATATGATGCTGAAATCATGTCCTGTAAAACAAATTAATTCCCAAAAATTTAATTTTCCAGCCTAACATGCAATTCTACACTCTTGCTTAGGTGCAACCTGTTGCCTGTAAATAGTGTCAGAATGCAAAAATGGCCTGAAACAATTCGTCAACATTGTCACTGGTCACAACAAATTTGCTTCACACTGATGTTGGGCTTGAACTAAGTTGAAATAGAAAAGTCAGGTGGGCTTTGGAACATCAGTTGAGGGCTGCAATGTAAGCACTTTCTTCCTGGCTTGGCTGGAAACCTTGGGCATGATATTTTCAGGGCCTTGTCTAATTATAGCTCCAATGGGCAACCCTACAGGTGGTGTTTTGAAGTCTTAGTTTACAGACCTCTTGAATGACAGGTGCTTGAGGAATGATGCCAATGGTGAAAGTTATCAAACAAAAGTTTGTGCACCTTCCTATGTCCACATGCAGTGTTTCCCATTACTCATTTCATAGAGGGTTTTGGGACCCTCTGCAGTAAATTACAAAGGGTCCCCAGGGGTCCTAAAGAGTGCCCCCTGTAGGTTGGGGGTTAGAATAGACCCACTGCGTCTTCCTATGTGATTCGTAAGAGGCAAATAAAGCAGGGACATTTTGACTTGATTTACGCTTACTCTACACTATTCTGGTGATTTTGTGCTTAATGACCTTACATAGCCTACAAAAGCTGATAGGCCGTGAAACTCATTCCATCCATTCATCCATCCATCCATCCATCCATCCATCCTCAAAGAGTCGCAACTGATAAATTGTGTTGAAGCAATGAAATCCTAAACATCAAGATGCAGAAATGTTGTGCAAACACAGGACGCACTTGTGCAGAGCTAGGTGCATAATTTCCCAGGTCAGTGCATCAGGGACGTACAACTGTGCATAAATGTGAAACAATGACATCAAAATAGCTTTGAAAAACACAGTCCTCTTGTTAAATATGATCAAAAAGAGTTCTGAGGAAAATATATATATAAGCTGTTCATAAGCAACAACCTATTTTATCACATTTGACAGGAACATCAAAGTGCAGCAACACACATTGTTTCTCAACCACTGATGTCAGAGATCAGTTCTCAAACATGTAGTGCTCTAGAAGTCCTCCAATCTCCAAAGCATCCTTGAAGATGATGCGGCCTGTGCCATAGCCAGCAGCAGCGGCAGCCACCAGGAGAGGCACAAAGTGTTCACTTCGAGGGTGTGCCCGAGAGAAAGAGGGATGCTTGACAACTGCTGCCAGTGCCCGTTTCCTGTCCGAGGGAGCAAGGGAGGGGTCTGTGAGTGCCTTGTGCAGAGCTGCCTGGAAGTCTAGTGCCCAAGAAGCAGGTTTACCCCCATCCATCTCCACATGGCTGTGGGTGGTAAAGCCACTGGCAATAATGAGCACCCCCTCCCCCCTCAGTGTTGCCAGTGCCTCCCCCAAAGCAAAGTGCTCCTCTACACTCAGGTTGCTCTTCAATGAGAGCTGCAGCACTGGAATGAAAGAATGACAAGAATTTCATGGAGCCTGGTTGTTATGTGGATACTCTTTCTTTCAAGAACAGAGTGCAGGAATATAGTAGCTGTATGCAGGAGAAACCTCTGTATTGAGAATAATTATTCATAGATTAAAAATAATGTATAATCTTCAGCTTCTGGAGCAATGAGATGTGGCATCTAAAGCTGCAATTCTAACTCTCTCTCTCTCTCTCTCTCTCTCTCTCTCTCTCTCTCTCTCTCTCTCACTCACACACACACACACACACACACACACACACACATGAATTTTCTCTTAAAAGAGCTGGATGGCTTGTTAATATATGCTTTATCAATTACATTGCTTTTGTCTTTACTAAATTTATTTTTCTTATATCCTAAAAAGTCTCTCTCTCTCTCTCTCTCTCTCTCTCTCTCTCTCTCTCTCTCTCTGTTATGTTTAACCATGTATTTCCCTTGAAAAATAAAGTGTAATCAATTAATCTCTCTCTCTCTCTCTCTCTCTCTCTCTCTCTCTCTCTCTCTCTCTCTCTCTCTGTTATGTTTAACCATGTATTTCCCTTGAAAAATAAAGTGTAATCAATTAATCTCTCTCTCTCTCTCTCTCTCTCTCTCTCTCTCTCTCTCTCTCTCTCTCTCTCTCTCACACACACACACACACACACACACACACACACACACACACACACACACACAAACAAACACAGATCGGTCTCCGTCAACCCCAAATCATACCTGGGGCTGGGGGGTTGGGGTAGATGAGCATCAACGGGATGAAGACGCCGTGGTCGTAGCCGCGTTCGTTGTTTACTGCGCACTTCAATTCTTTCGATTCGAGCACTTCCTTCACCCTGGCTGCTACTGAAGGGTCGCCCGTGGCAGGCCATTTCAGGTGATACGTAGACTCGGGGAAGTTGTAGTAGTCGAAGTAGAGAGAGGGCTTCGCTGTTGTCTGCACGGTAAACTCCCGCTCCTCCCAGTGCGCGCTCACGACGAGAATGACGCGAGGCGGCTCAATCTTCTCTTGTTGCACCATTCCTTCCATGTAGCGTCGAGCTACTGAATCTTTGTCCATGCCTTTGAACACGGGCATCTCCTCTACACTGAGGAAAAAGGACGGCCCTCCACCGTGGCTCACGAAAAGGACAGGTGGAAGTTTCTTACTGCTCATTGCGGTTCTACGATCTCTCCGATCAGCGAAGGAAATCTTCGAACTTTTGAATACGATCGACTTCGCGTCGAGTGGAAAAATACGACGTTAATCAAGTGTTCTGTGGAGTGCGCGGGGGAGGAGGGGAAGAATCATGACTAGTTCTTTGAGGAAAGCTTTGTGTGGGAAATACTGCTTTGTCATCCTTGTCAAAATATTGTGGTTGCTTGTCAATACGAGTTACTCCCCCTTATTAGTCCAACGGTGGGCAGAGGAACACGTACGCATGCTTGTGTGGTCACGCATGTAAGGGTGGTTTTTCTTGTTTGGTATATCGAACACTAACACACGCGCACACATACAAAGGCTTACACGCTCGGGGTTGAAAAATGTATAACTACGATAACCGAACGGAAGTCATTTGAAGTGTCAATTACTTTTAACTAGCGGGTACCCGTGCTACGCACGGGATACTAAACTTATCCCTCCAGGTTTACTGGAGGTCCTACAGACTTTATCCCTCCAGGTTTACTGGAGGTCCTACAGACTTTATCCCTCCAGGTTTACTGGAGGTCCTACAGACTTTATCCCTCCAGGTTTACTGGAGGTCCTACAGACTTTATTAGTCTGTCTGTGTGTGTGTGTGTCTGTCCCGTCTCCACGGCTTATATCTCAAAAACTACTGGACGGATTTCCTTGAGATTTTGCACACTGACTGGAAGTTAGGTCCCATTCAATATTATCAAAATTTCAGAATCGAGGTTTGAAAAGAAAGTGACTTTTTTACATTTTGGTGTTTCAATGAAAACGATTCAACAGACTCCATTTTGCAAAATCTGTGACGTTATCATTTGACGTCGAATAATGTGACGTCATTTGCGAGGAGATTTTTGAAGGATCGAGGGTGAATAGAATAGAATAGAATAGAATTCTTCGGCTTGCTTAGGCGTCCAGGGCCTGTATGCACGTCGGTCCGTTTAGTGGACTAATCGCGTTTATCCTCAGGGGCGGATCAGTTCATTTTTTTGGGGGGGTGGGTTTCCAAACTTTTTTAAGACCGGGAAGGAAGGGGGATTTTAAGGCGCCTATATACATACCCATTTGCAAGCAGATTTTGCTCTCGCTCCGGCACCGGATCGGCAGCAAAAATACGCTTGACATCCACACGCAAGGATTACACCGAGACCGCGCAATCGAGCGATTTTCACTTACGTGAAGCGACGTCAGAATTTAGAGTTACGGGCTATCCTATACGAATTTTCGCGTATAAAGTTATCGCACCTCCGAGGTCCGATAGAGCCTAAACGCATGTAAATAATATTACGGCGGCCATTTTTTTTTCTCCGAGCACAACGGCGTTTTCTGCGAAGAAACAGGATTTTCCGGGACCGAACTAAGCCATGAACAGCATTAATTTATCAAGGCTGTATGCTGAATGCATCAGTAGGTCGGGAAAGTTTCAACTTTTTACACATCGAATGCAGGTCAACGCAGATATACGTACGCGGCAAAGAATCTGCACCACCGCTTCGTTGCGTGCATGTTTGCACAGAAAACGCTGTATTTCGGGATACTAGAAACCCCATCCAAAGAAAATGTAAGCCATGAACAGCATTAATTTTTCAAAGCTGTATGTTGAATGCATCAGTAGGTCGGGAAAGCTCCTATATCTTAAAATCCGACAGGCAGGTCTCACGCATAGACTACACGTGGAAGCATTGTTGCCATGGCTCTGAAAAGGGCCGTAACTCTAAATTCTGACCTCGCTTCACGTAAGTGAAAATCGCTGATTGCGCGGTCTCGGTGTAATCGTTGCGTGTGGATGTCAAGCGTATTTTTGCTGCCGATCCGGTGCCGGAGTGTTAATTCAGCGTTTATGACATGCCAAAGGAAAGCAAAGCATGTCATAATAGGAGCTTCCTGAACCTATCCATCATGTTTAAAATATATGGTTGATTGTTCCTGGGCCGATAGCTTAGAAATGGATTTACATGCTTTACAAACACTCCGTCATTGCAATTCTCTAATGGCTCAGTTGGTAGAGCGTTCGACTCTTGGTCATGCATGACCAGGTTTGATTCTGCGCTGAAACTTTTTTTTTCTTCTCTTTTTTCGAGAGGTTGTGGTTTTGTTGTGTTTTTATGTGTGTTTTCCACCTCTTTTCTCGAGAGGTTGCGGGTTCGAACCCAATCTTTTCTTAAATGCCAAAACCTGGAGGTTCAGCGCCAGCGGTTTTTATATTCCTTCACCGTATACATGAATTATGTCCCTTGAATTGATCGAAATGAATTGAAGCCTAACATTTTCGACAAAATCGTCTACAGTTGAACTCGGGTTGCTTTTTGTCATAGAAAAAGTTACCATGCCATTCGATATGACACCATCGTTATGGTGTGTTCTAATCAAGTGACCAATGTAACGAATGTTGTAACAAAGACAAAGAGACTTCGGTCGGTTTCGAATACTGTTTACAATAGGTAAGAGGTCTAAACGATGTGTTTTTTGTTCAATTCGAGCTTAATGCAGAATTTCTCACCGTCAACCACACATCGTGCACACAATAAAGAAAAATTCGTAACTAACTAGCACATAGGTGTCAAGCACTTTTAGTGTTTTGTCATGAGATTTTGCATGATTTGTCATGAGATTGCTCACTTTGTCATGAGATTCGCGCGGCAATGAAACAAAAACCGAGAAAACGGCAAAATACACTACTAGGAAGCATGACATTTTAAAACATGTTTATTCATTGAATTTTTTTTTTTGCATGAAAGAACTCATAACAGTAAATCAAAACATCAAAGTTTGACAGTAATTAGAATTATGGGTTATCCAAAATGGCTGCCTAACATGCAAAAATATGCAAATTTCTGTATCAGTGTATGATGTATCTTTTCAAATTTCTATAACTTCTTAACTACTGGATATTTTTTGAAAATTCTTTTTGCATTTAAACTGTACACTCTTAATCTTCAAATGTAAATGAGATTATGTTTGTAATGCAAAAAGTTTTTTAAAATTTACCTATTGCTTTCACATCAATATCCGAAATGCAGATAAAGTAGGTTCAACATCAAAGAAAAAAAATCATATCTGGCCAAATAATCAGTTCACAGCAAAAAATGCCTGTATGTTCATAAATTATTATACATGTAACAAACCTGCAAAATTACAAGTCATCATCATCATCCTGTGATGAGTTTTAGTAATTAATTGATTTGACCTCTACGAAAAAAACACATTTTGAGAAAATCACATGCTAAAAAATGAAACTGAACTTACAGTTTCCAGTTTTTTGTGTTTTTGTGCAGTGAGTCAGTCCCCAGTACAAAAAATGCAGGGATGGAAAAGTTCATGCTCAAGAGGAAAGGATCAGCCCTACTACTACACAGGAAATGCCAAGGTCAATAAAGGCAACTTCAGAGAGACACATGCTGTGAATGAGTCAACAACAAGCCAGTCTGCCATTCCAGCACCATAGGTTTCCCCTTCTTCTTCCTCCTGAAGCCTCCTCTTCTGATGCCTTGAGTTGAAGGCATGAAGCCACATAGTGTAGGTGCTGTTGCTATGCCTGAACAGAGGCTGCCACATCAGCTTTCTTCAATCTTCTGGCATGACAGGCTCCACATTTCAAGCAAAGTTTGCTGGCTAAGCCATTGTTTTCATCGTATAGTATGCTGATGGTGAGACCAGACAGAAAACATTTCGGGCAATGAACATCCTTCATCAGTTCACTCAGCTGATCTAAGTGCACGATGACCCACTTTTGATCGGTTTCAATCAGCTGCTTTGCTTCTGCCTGCATCATCTGTATCTTCCTCCTTGATGCCGATGTGTTTGAAGTTTCTTCCGGAATCGAGGCAGTGGAGTTGGAGGGACGAGGAGGCAGCGATCGCGATGGCACTGTCGGAGTAGAACTAGACTTTCAACCTTCACCTTGACCGCGAAGTATTTTTGAGGTGCGTGCAGCTGCAAGCTGCTCTCTTCGCTCAGAACTTTTTCGGTCGTGGCATAATGTTGAGTTTATTAACTCATGGGCATTCTCTGATTGTTTGATTGAAGTCGAATTTATTCGATTTGGTGCAAAAAATAAACTAAGAAGATAATTCGCGTTGAAGCGGCAGCCATGTTTACCATGCATTGTGGGCCAGGAAATCCTCGCTTCAGAGTCTCTGATTGGTTGAAACAAGTGGAATTCCCTCTCTAAGCTCAATGATTGGCTAGTGAGTTTCAAAACAACCCCGTTTGATATCATCAACTAAAAATAGACCACTATAGTTGGCGGAGTTATTTCCCTTGCTGTG
>JAWQFJ010000241.1:195000-202500 GCA_034096865.1 Theodoxus fluviatilis | reverse complement strand
CAGCGTATCTGCAGGTAGAGGACACAGACAGATGGACAGTACAGAGACAGACAGACAGGCAAACACACAAACACACACACACGCACACACACACACACACACACCTCGACAGGCAGACAGACGGGTACACACACACACACACACACACACACACACACACACACAATGAGGCAGGCAGACAGACGGAAAGACAGAAAGACAGACAGGCACACTGACACAGACACACGCACGCACACACACACACACACACACACACACACACACACACACACACAGAGAGAGAGAGAGAGAGAGAGAGAGAGAGACAGAGAGACATAGAGACAGAGAGACAGAGAGACAGAGAGAGGGGGGGGGGAGAAGCACACTGAGTGACACAAACAGGTAAACAGAGACACAGATAGACACAGCTGAATGACAAGCAAATGGACGGCCAGTTCATTGGACAGACTGATGGGTAAAAAGGAAAGGATGTGGACTGACAGACTAATAATGCACAGTCATACCACACTGGTTTCATAGCTTACTCAATTCTGTTCTGCTTGTTTCTGGCTTATCCCGAAAGGTGCGACTGGAATTCAAAGCACAGTATGTTCGTACTGAAGAACGTTGCGCTTCCTGCCTCATGCCACCGACAGCATTCTTCTGCATTGCTTAGACAAAACAACACCTTGCCAGAAGATGGATCTCGAAAACAAACTGTATTTAAAAGTGCAATTGGCTTTTTTCACCCCCTGCCGACATTCTCCCATTCAGATGTCAAGGGATAATGAAGATAACCGTGCGCCTTGTAACTCGAGTACCTGCTCAGACTACGACCTTCTGTCTTCTTGGCCCCGGGTTTCTCCAGACCCCAGTTTTTAGGCTTCAGTCCAGAGGCTGATGCCCGCCTGCTGTCGCTTGCAGCTGGGGGTTCAATGTTCTGAGCCACACAAAAGCTAGAGCTGCACCCATTACTGATGAAGTAAACTAACACTTATTCAATCGTGGAATAGCTCTAGGCCGCTCTGCATGCTGTGAAGAAACATCGTAGAAATATTTAGCTATAGTAAGGACAAAATCGAGCTGGACTACGTCTTTGGAAAAGGAAAAGGCGCTTGCACCTGACTGCGAGTCTTATCTGCCTAAGTTTATGCATTTACCGCCAAGAACACAGAGAACATGGGAGAGGTGGTCCGATGACCTGGGTATAACGTTCAAGGTGGTTTGAGCCCAGATCTTAATGTTAAGATGTTATGCAGCATCAGCATCATTCCACCCTTTTCCTGTGCGTTGTTGCAGGAACGGGGAGGGGACCAAGGCTGTGGACTGCCTGCAGGAGCTCATGGACAGTTGCCAAGGCAACACGGAGGGGGAGCAGCTGCTGTGGATGCTGGTGGACACGGAGAGGATGCGAGTTGCTGTGGAAAACTTTTGCAGTCGGCTGAGTGGTAAGACTCTGTCCAGTGGCCACACCAGCCACACACGTTAGCCCGCACCAAGATATGCGTCGCGTCGCGCTCCAAGTCGATGCAGTGTTATTAATCGTTTCTAAAAGAAAAATGAACGCTACTTAAGATGGTGAACAAAGTTTTCGAGTCGGATGATTTGGTGCAAAGTTATATGCAAATCCTTGAGAATTAAATTGCGTATTAAAAACGACAACTACAACTGTGAGAGGGCAGTCACATTAAGTCATTTTCGGCCATTGTTATATAATTATCAAAGTACCACTCTCATTTAACCGCAGTTGAACATCAGTTTCTAAGCGGCAGATTGACTTAACATTGACTACGGATAGATTTCTTTAAAATAAAGATTTTAGAATCCACAACCAGGTCCTCACTTCCTACATGGGCAGCAGCTCAGTGTCGCCAAAGGCATATTGCGACTCTTTTCGTGGTACGAGGTCACAGTTATGTTCTTCAGGTAGTCAGGACAAGGAATCTAGGTCCTAGCCAGCATCTTCTTCCATGCGTGGGCAGTGTAGACAAGAACGCACAGGCGTAACAAAGCACAGACCTCTTATCGAACACGTGACTTGTAAGGAGTTGTTTTGATTCTACCTGCACAGCTCAGAGTTGGTTTGAGGAGAAAATGTTTTGACACAATGGCGTTTACTTTGCTCTCGAACAAAATGCAAGATGTGTGTGCGTGTGTGTGTGTGTGTGTGTGTGTGTGTGTGTGTGCGCGCGCGCGTCCGTGTGCGTGTGTGTGTGTGCGCGCGTCCGTGTGCGCGCGTCCGTGTGCGTGCGTGTGTGTGTGTGTGTGTGTGTGTGTGTGTGTGTGTGTGTGAGTGTGGTTTAACATTTCATTAGAGTTTTTGGATATGTGAGAACGTTTTATTTTGCATTCCTGTTCTCAGAGTGGTGTCCCTTTCATTTGTGCGAAAAGAACGAAGTCCTCCCCTGCGTTCCGTTGCACTCTGCTTCATCTCTGCTAGGGTGTAGCAGGCTCAGGAGTTTCGATTGGTCGGTTTCATTAATTATTTTAAAAGCACGTTACCATTAAAAGTAGAGGGTTTTGGAGGCCCTCTTTGGATACATGAATCCCCAAAATGATTTTGCATTCAATTATATCCCTCTTCATCGAATAGACAGCTTCATAAAAGCATAAGGGTCGAAAATCCATTAATAACAAAAGGAAGGTAACCATCACTAGTCATAGAGGAAGGTCAAGGGAATCCAAACGTGTGTCGTCTGCTAAATCGTTACTCTCATGGGTATAAATGCCGACGATTACCACAGATATCAAACCGATATACAATCCACTCTGCCACGGTGATGAGAGCACGAAAACATTTATTTCTTCGAAATTTGACAGCAATCGGCACGTTTGCCACTTCCATGGTATGTAAACTCCATGGTTCGAAGCATGTTTACCGTGCAAGTCCGTAGATTGACTTCCAATTAGTTCTGTTTAGTATGAGCCAATCAAATGCGGCTATGAGTTCTGTAGCTTCATTGTTGCTAGGCACAGCAGGTGGCGCACTCTAGTGTGAAGCAGTTAGAGCTCCTTCTGAGACGCTCGAGCTGCTGCGCGACCTTGACAGGAAGTTGACCTCTGCCACTGGCTGAAACGTCACCAAAGATTGTGTATAAATGATTTTCGACCCTAATACTTTTATTTAGTCGTTTCTTCGATCAAGAGTGATAAATGTGAGTGTAAAATAATATTGGGGATTCGTGTATTCAAAGAGGGCCCCCAAAACCCTATACTTTTAATGATAATGTGCTTTAAAAGTTATTAAATAAAACCAACCAATCAAAACTCTTGAGGCTGCTACACCGTAGCAGAGATGAAGCAGAGTGCAACGGGACGCAGGGCTCGTGTGAGGAAATATCCCTGGAAATCGAATTGCCTCCTTACACGTCTCACCGTGCAGCATTTCGTTGTACGGCACCAAGTATTAGACGTAATTCCTCTGAGGATGTGTTTCCAATCTGCGCGACTTTCCTTAAAACATGTGCATAATGCGCACTTTGGATCTGCAAAATCTTACCGTAGAAGATCATATCACAAGGTAAAGAAATTAACACAAGAAACAAAGTCAAAACTGTAAAAAGCCCAGTATTGCTTTGCTGTCGTCCTGAATTATTATTTTTACTGTGGCATTTCGCAATGTTATATTTCCGATTTCACTAACTTGTTTTGGTTTATTCAGACGAGGAGAAACCCAGGAAACACTACGAACAATAATAAGACTGCCGACCTAGTAGAGAAAGTATTCCCCATACTATGTCAGCCCTAGTCGCGACAGAAACTCCATCAGGCCAGGTTGAGGATGACGCAGAGATGTTGCTGGGGGCGTTGGGTTAGCCCTACACACGGAAAACATTTTGGGTGCGCGCGCGCGCACACACACACACACACACACACACACACACACATATACACACACACACACACACACACACACACACACACACACACACATACACACACACACACACACACACACACCCATGTCTTTTCTTTTCATGCTTGCAGACGACGTGGCAGTCTCTGAAGCAAGGATGCCCAGGGGTTGGAGTAGTGCGATTCAATAGCCAGGATTTTGGTGCCAAATTATAACAACATGTCTGTACCAGGATGCATTGCAAAAACCTCGGCAGAACCAATCACCGCCTATCCGGTGAAGAAAAGTGTTCTGTGGTGAGTGTCAAAGAATTGAGGCGCGCTGATCTCCTTAACTTTTCCATCCTTTTGGTGCAAACGAGGATTTCATGAAACTTTCAGACTTAGTGCAGCCGTTAACCAGCATCAGCTTGGAACATTCCCCAGAAAATTAGAGTCGAGTTCGTATCAGACTGCCTGCGCTTTATGTGTCTGTGAGTTTTCTGTAAGGTGCCAGAGCAGGAATGATCGCTTAACCCAGTGATCAAGAGGGTGAAGTGTACAGCGGTTTTAGTTATAGATAAGGGTGATAAGTAGCGATATGAAACTGCTACTTCGTCTTCACGTCTACCTGCAATTCATGATGTCATGCAGCCTACAAGCGGCACGTGCCCTGCATCATGGCCAGCCAAAATGATCAGGTGGAGTGCGCAGCGGAGACGCGACGCAACTTTCTCACCAAGATCCGGGCCACTTCCAACAGTGACGTCATGATTACATCCACATGCAGGTAGATCTTACTTCGAAAAGGAGTCACAGCAACATCTTTGCTTTTAAGTAGTATATGATGCTTTCTGTATCTCTCTGTCTACCTCACTGTCTACGTCTGTCTTTGTCTACAGTGTTCATGTGTCTGCATCTACCTCTGTCTCCGTTTTTCTGTCTCTGCCTCTCGCTGCAGTCTCTCGCTGTCTCTTTCTTCTGTCCAAAGACCCTCTACATTAAGATGGTTCATCCGGTCACTTCCGGCGAAATTAGGATCACGCGCGCCACCAAGCGGAAACGGTGACGCTCGAGTCAAGGAGGACAACTTCCACATACCCACAACAGAAATCGTAATGAGAATTAATCACTTTTATATTATATTATATTATTATATTGCAAGTTTTTTAATTAAATATCGATAACTAAACAAAGGCTGGTGAAGAAAAATCCTTCTGTCTGTAAACACAGTATCTGTAGGCCTACTTTTGCTGGCCGAGCCGCTCGCTGCGATAGTAGCGAGATAGAAGGATTTACTGAGTACGGTCATGGCTCATGCCGTGTAATTTTATGTTTATTACTATAGAATTGCATAGATCTACTGTAGTAGGGAAACACAAACAGATATTGTAAGCAAAAAAATGCAGATTTCATGATTTCCGTATTGCTTGCGGTGAAAATAACTTGCCGTGTAAACAGCCTGCATGGTCACTTGATATACGGTCACGTGCAAATAGCCTGGGCACTAGATACACGGTCACGTGCAAATAGACAACCAAATTAAAAACTGTTCACAATAACAGGAAAACCACAATAACAGAGTTCACTATAAGTGGACTCCACTGTATCAACAAATTTAATAGAAAACTACATAACTAGTTTTCAACTTCAATAATGCTCATCTCCACAAAGCGAGTTGCCATGTGTCAACTGTCATGTTTGTAAAACCTACGTGCTTGCATTTTATTATGCTAGCTTTCCGGCATAGTGTTTGTAAGTTTTGTTTATCTTTATGACCTTTTTTTTCATTCCTGCTATGATCGGTTGCGTTTATTCATTGCGATGAAATGTTTTGGCCACTATTATTCACTATAATAAATTCCACATGCATCATTAATTTAATACTCATCAACATTTTCGCAAACAAAAATTGTATGCAGAAACTGCAATGTCAAGGACTACTGATGCCATAGGTTTATGACTAACTGTAAGCTTTGTAAACATGGGCAGATCATGCCCTGCTATTGAATATAAATGAGTGTTTTTGAAGTTGCTGAAGTTTGAAAAAAAAGGTGAAAGCACTGATGATTTGTTTTTATTAATGACATTAATGTACTTGGGTAACTTCTAGTCTGTATTATTTTCTTCTCTGGATTGCATAGTTCACAGCAATTTCCTCAATCTTTGATTCATGATCATGGTAATGGAAATTTTTTTAATGATCGGTCAGTGATTACCTACACCACCAGACATGCAGAGGGCATGTGTGTGTCACTGTGTACACATGTGATATTTCAAAGCTCTGTATAACTTGAAGTTAAGAATCACAAATTCTCATAGCATTAAGCTAAGGCATTTATAGAAAGATTGTGCAAAGAACTAATAGTCTTCTTTTATGTATGGAGCAACTGTATCATGTGAGCCATTTACTTGCCAGTTATGAAGATGCTGACTTGATTTGCCTTGCTTTCATGATAAGAAAATCATTAACTTAAGTATTCTTGTATGTAATATAATATTAATTGGAAGATTTTGTATGTAAGTATTCCTTTCAAGTCTGTTTGTGGATTGTTCTTGGCCATAGAATTTATTTTGGATGTGTTATGAACCAGAATAAATCAGCAAAAGTGCATTTGTTGAACAGTTTACTGGAATTTAGTTTCTGTTGAAGTAATTGAAGTTCCCCCCATCAACAACCAATAAGCACAATGAAAAAAAACCAACCACAAGCTGAAAAAAAATCCTATCAAGATAAAGGAAAATGCTAGTTACACTCACACTGAATGAATTCTTTTTTCATGCATTACAACATCAGCATATGAACAAATATTTTTTCAAGAGATGACCAAGGCAAGAGTTGCCAAAACTCTTCAACTCTGATTCAGAATCACTCAATTGTGATCAAGCCTCAAGGCGATATTTATCATCTAACGTGAATCATTCATTATCAAGACTGCTGATTTGCTGAGGTGCTGACGTGACTAAATCAGCAGATTTTCGAAAACAAATATCGGCACACCTACAAAAGCAAAAGCCACAAGCTTCCTCCACCAGTTCAGCAGATTTAGATTACACTTTCTGTTTGTGTTTCCCTACTACAGTAGATCTATGCAATTCTATAGTAATAAACATAAAATTACACGGCATGAGCCATGACCGTACTCAGTAAATCCTTCTATCTCGCTACTATCACAGCGAGCGGCTCGGCCAGCAAAAGTAGGCCTACAGATACTGTGTTTACAGACAGAAGGATTTTTCTTCACCAGCCTTTGTTTAGTTATCGATATTTAATTTAAAAACTTGCAATATAATAATATAATATAATATAAAAGTGATTAATTCTCATTACGATTTCTGTTGTGGGTATGTGGAAGTTGTCTTCGTTGACTCGAGCGTCACCGTTTCCGCTTGGGGCGCCACGGTCGGCTCCGTCATCATGTTTTATATAGGCCGAGTGCCGGATGAACCATCTTATTGTAAAATGTAGAAAAATGGATATTAGTTCATAAAATTGGAGTGGTCTTGTACATTTTAGGATGGACCTAACTTCCAGTAAGTGTGCAAAATGTCAAGGAAATCCGTCCAGCAGTTTTTGATATATCAGCCGTTAAGTCGAGACATACGCACACTGTGACACAGACTGCTGAGTCGACAGGCATGCAGATAAATCATAAAGTCTGAATTCACTTTATCGAATGACTTTCT
>JAWQFJ010000241.1:185000-187500 GCA_034096865.1 Theodoxus fluviatilis | reverse complement strand
GCTACGGTATGCGACACATACGCGGCAGTGCACTGCCAAGTAGGGAATGCAGGGAGAGGGAATTCTCCAGCACAAGGGAAGTTCGGAGGTGGGAAACCTCACCAGAGAGCATATGACCATTCTAGGAATGGAAGTCATAGTCGAGGGAGCCATGCAGGGCATAGGAACCAGGGTGGAGAGAAACGGGAAGGGATAGACCTTTCCCAGAGTCAGTGCTATCGATGTAAGGAATTCGGCCATTTCTCCAGAGATTGCCGTCTTAACCAACAAACGTCTCATTCTATGTTTGTGTGTCGTGTGTTCAGGGAGCAGCCCAAAACGCAGTGGCTAGGCAGGGAGGGTGTAGAACCCCAGAAAGGAGACGAATCTCGCCCGATCACCGGTCTCGGACCGAGAGGGGAATTCGATCCTTACATCAGTCAAGGACTGATAGGATTGCCAGGCGGAACGAAGCAACGTGTCCGAATGCTTAGAGATACTGGCGCGAATGTGACGATAGTGCGCGGTGATGTACTGCCATTCGGTAGCCGAGAGACAGACAGGAGGACTTGGTTGACAGGAATCATTCCTGGAGTCGGGAAATACGTTCCCACCCATCAGGTAGAGATAGAGAGCGCTCTAGTCTCAGGAACGGTGCAAGTAGCAGTTCTAGATGGGATGATAGGCTGTGGAAGCTTTGACGTCATTTTGGGTAATGACTTAGTGCCGCCTGCCAGGCAGGTCGAGCTAACCCTAACTTCACCCCAGGTGGTGACAGTAGATAGGGAGAAGGAGACAGGTTTCTCAGCATGTGAGGCGACACGTGCGCGTAGAAGAGAAGCAGAAAGGGAGATAGATATCTCGGAGACCTCCCTAGGAGAGGATTTAGAGACAGTAGTCCGAGGAGAGAAATCAGACCTAGAGGTCAGAGACAGGAGTCAGACAGAGAAGTCGGACACAGAAGTCAGCGACAGGAGTCGAAGGGAAGAGTCAGATGTAGGGCAGGACAGTGACGTACCTAGCCAGAGATCAGAGGGGAGTACAGAGGCGGATGCCAGTACAGGCACCCCAGTAGAGGTAAACTCCAGCAAGGAAATAGTGCAAGTGGAGAGAGGAGACAGAGAAGAAGTGTTGATGCAAGTGGAGAGAGAGAACCAGGCCAGCGTGAGAGCGTGTCTGTGTCTATCGGTTCCTGCCGATAGTGGTGTGAATGTCATGAAGGGTGACAGAGCAGGAGAGGGCAGCGAGAGTGACCACGCTGGGATGGAGAGTGAGAGATACCAGAGAAGTGTATCGAGCAAACGCTATCCACGGCGAGATGTCCAATTGAGGAGAGTGCCTGAAGCTAGCTTAGGAGGTGAGAAATGTGTGCCTTTCCCAGTGGTGACAGTGGAACGAAGAGACGTGTGTGTGAAAGAAGAGGAGGAGAGGACAGTTGAAGGAATGATGAGTGTACTACAGCCCCATGTGGCCATGGAGGACTGCAAGAGGGAGGTGAGGACTGAATCTCGCGTAGAGACAGGGATGGAAAGTGCCGAGCCCAGTGAGACCCCAGGTGGCGGGTGGACAGTGCGTGTTAATGACTGTCCCGGCGAGGCAAAGCAGAGAGGGAGAAGAGGGCGTGAATGGAAGAAACGGAAGAAAGGAAGAGAAGTCTGAACTTGGAGGAATGGTCGAATGGGGATGAGAAAATGGATATGTCTGTCTGACTAGACCTATAGTTCACTAGCTGACGACTACGACCAGAGACATATGTAACCTTTCACAGGTAGAAGCAAACATGTGTCTATCCTCCTGTGTTTTCCCCTTTCTGTCTTTGCATGCAACTGTATTGATGTATTCACAATGGATAGTGATTAGAAAATGTGTAACTGTCAGAGAAGGTTACAACCTTATATGAAGTAGACTAATGATGTGTTGAATAGTCATTTACCCCCATCGTGAATTCCAAATCCCCTGTAATTCACGACATTAGGTGTAGGGATGTCATGAATAGAGATGTTTTTGCTTAAGTTGATTCAATAGATATATTTGCCCACTCATCGTGAATTCCAAATCCCCTGTAATTCACGACTTTTAGGTGTGGAGGTGTGATGAATGGAGAGATTTTGTTGTAAGTTAGTTATATGAATAAGTATATGAGCCAGCCAGCTCTCAAACCTAGCTTTTACATGATCATTACTACTTTCAGGCAGCAGATTTTGTTACTGAAGAATTTTATTTTCTGTTGGGGGGGGGGGGGTTCCGTATGAATCCAGTACTGTCATAGAACAATGGCACGCCATCTAATGACACTGTCTTCTCAACGATATGCTGTCCATGCCATGGACGTATATCTGGTACTCTAAAAATCCCATGCAACTTATAAATAGCTCACTCAAATCAATGGAGCGTGAAGTTCTTTCAACCAGAGGCACTCTAAGTCTGCCGGTTTATCCAAGGCATCAGTTGCACAAGCAGGGTTGAGTCAGTGTTTTTGTAAGAAGTTCAGCACATCCGTAGGACACTGACGACAATGCCT
>JAWQFJ010000241.1:157500-177500 GCA_034096865.1 Theodoxus fluviatilis | reverse complement strand
ACAGATATTTGTCTACACAAAATATTAACTAAGATTTATGAACACAATAAAACAAAGGTTCTCCATACTCTCAACCCCGCCCACCAACACCCACCCCACCCCCACCAAAATAAAATTTACTCTCATGCATGCGACGAATATAAAAAATATATATTTTTAATACAAGTGGACAATTCATAAATTCTACACCATACAATGAAATTTATAAAGACGATAATCTATTCTAAGCAAACGAAAAATTACAAAGGGGAGAAAAACAAAGAATGAAATAAACCACAAAGGAATGAAATAAACCACAAAAGTAGATCTAATCAGAAGTGGGCTGTTGTCCCTTCGCTCGTGTTGAGATGGCCGAGGTGAATGCTCAATGTCGACCTTTTTTCGACAAATAAAATATCATACTTGGCATTTTTAATAATATCAACATCAATCAGGACCATTAATTATTGTAGAACCGATCCTCGCGACCTCGATCGCTTTCGCTCGTTCTTTGCCAACCTTCGCTCGTCTTCGCTCGTTTCGCTCGTCTTCGCTCGTTCTTTACCGACCCCGTCTGTGTGTTGTGTGTCTGCATGTGTGGTCTGCTGGGTGGCTGCGACTGTCCTGGCACGTTGTTTGGAGGCAGAACGAAAAAAACCAATGAGATTTCCAAGCGCTTCGTACCTCGATCGTCGATCGTTTGTGCTGCGCTGTGGCAGTGTTTTTGAAGCTCTGCTTTGCCCGGCCCGAAAACACGCAGTCTAAAGATAACCCCTAACTCCTAAGGTCGTACGATTTTTGATAACCCCAAGTTTCAGCCCAGCGATGTGGAGATCAAAGATTTGGTTTTTATTTTAATCTTACTAGACACCTCTCCCTCGTAAGTCCCAGGTGGTCTAGTGGTTAGGATTTGGCGCTCTCACCGCCGCGGCCGGGGTTCGATTCCCCGTCTGGGAAGTACTTTTTTCTAATGGTATTTTTAGCGCAAGCGATGTGGTCAATGTTTTGTTTGAATATTCCATTAAATAATCACTCTCCACATCAGACACGATAGGTAAATGCTGTAGACGATGATTTAAAAAATGTAAATTTTGGCAATCTGCGTATACTTGCTGGACGAGACTTTTTCAGCCAATCAAATCAGCAGTACTGAGTCGTTTTCAATCCCACAGGCGGAAACAAGTGATAAAAAGTTACAACTAACTGCGATGTTGTTTTGGCTGTAGTCCTCATTCTAATCCAGCCGTGCAGCTGTGAAAATGCAGACGCTTCCCGAAGTTGGAGATGCCATGTTTTTCCCTTGAAAAGAATCAGAGGGTCATGTTTATTTTCATGCCTTTCTGATCAGCCTGTTCTGTCCAAAACAGGTATGTGACTCCAGCTCATACTTCGGATCTCTTGCTGCAGAAGTGTTGTGTCTGACTGCACGACTGCTTTCTAAATGGACATTCAGTGTCGTCATGCAGTCGGACAGTGCACTCGTGGTAGTGGCACGTATGATGCCGTTGCGCATGCCCATACAGTGTCAAAGGTCATATAAATCGGAGTGTGGGTGGGAAGGCATTACAGCGTGCGGTAATAAAGAGTCCAAGGCCAAATGAATGAGATATTATTTGCTATGCATATGATTCACAAACGTATCTAAAGTTGTTTCGCCAGCCCGGTTAGCTCAGTCGGTAGAGCATGGGACTCTTAATCCCAGGGTCGTGGGTTCGAGCCCCACATCGGGCGAATTGTTTTACTTGCCTTCCTTCGACGTTGTTGCTCATAAACATTCGCTTTTGTCAGTTTTGAGTTACGGATGATTGTGAACGTGTTTTGAACGCTCTTTCCAATGATTAACACAGCTTTGTAAAATCAGATACACTCTTGGTGAGTTACACTGTTGAAGCTGCTACCTTTACAATTAACTTTTTTTGGTGGACCCAAGAATATTAGGAAAATTCTCCACAAGATTTCCATGGTGGTCCTGCCAAATCCAGCCAGCCATTGCAAAGCTTTTTCTATCCAACCCATGAAACTTCACAAAATCTCATTGATGAGATGACAATGACATTATCTCATAGGATTCAAGGATGGAAGCATTTGCTTCATTGGAGGGGGACAAATGGGTGATTGACAGCACAACCATCTGGAGTTGTCTCCATCAATTTTGGGCAGGGTTAATGCTTTCAAAGCACTTTTTAGCATGCTTCATGGTGACACTTGGAAATTTTCTTGCAGCAACACAGAGATTAGTCATGTGTGGAAGTTCTGGAGTGAAAATCTTAACATCAGCAACCAACATCCCTCGCCTATTTCAGGTTGTAGCTCAAAATCATCCTCTTGAAGACTCGTTTTGTAAAAATAGGTAATTTTATTTCAGTCCGACAATCAGGCACAGTGACAGTCTTGAGCAACAATAGCATGCTGACACATAATCTAATAAAACAGTATCAGATCAGCAATCACCAAAGTCAATATCTTTCATCGTCTTATTACAGTCTTGATGTTCACATAGTACTGCAACTACTCCTCCAGAGGCATGAACTGCCAAAGATGAATGAATGATTTAAAATAGACATCCTATATGAACCCATTAACAAATCTGGCATAAACAAGTTCTCAGCTACATTTTTTCCAGAAATTTTCTCATCACCAACCTTGAGAGCACTTCTATTTTTTACAATTCCACGAATCCATTCTGATATTCTCTAACACAGCATTTATAATCTATCCCAATATTCTTCACTACCATACTCAAACTCAGTTCTGATGTTGTTTAACACAGCCACAGTAAACTACCTTCTGACACAGTCCTGGAAGATAGATTATTGCCATCTTAAGGAGGTGGTATATGAAATCACTGAAGCAATACATTCAACATCTTTCAAACATCTTCAAACATGTTAACATAACTTCATATTTCAAAAGATATTGAAACCTTCAGAAGCATCTGCAGAATTGTTCAAATCTCTTGCAGACAATTATATCCAACAATAAAAAACAAAAGCAAAATACATTTCATACTTGGACAGGCCAACAGAGTGAAAAGGGAGGAAAAAAGCTGAAGATATAAGAGTGAGAGAAAAAGATACATAGGGGGGATTGGAGGTTAGGGGCTGGGTGTATGTGTGTGGGGTGGGGGATGGGGGGGGGGGGGGGGGGGTGTTGGTGGTCATGTTTACATGGACAGGAAGATGTAGAGAAGAGGTACCAGAAACTTTTGGAGTGACAGATACTTTCTGAAGGAAGAAAGCATGATGAACAGAAAACCCCTGAGGCTGACTCTCTACCGGTCAGTTTCCACTGAATTATTAATGAATAAGTAAGGAGTGAAGGAACAAATGAATGAATGAAGAGAGGACGATGCATGGCTGCAGATCAGTCCTCTTCACTGAAGCTACTCCCCAAGTCCTCGTAGTCCTCCAAGTTGATGCCATGGTCTCCACCCTGGCCAGGCCGGACGGAGTTACCTCCCATGGCTTGCCCTGTGCCTTTCTCCACCTTCACAGTGGGTTGCGCCTTTCTCCTCATCAGCATCACCCTCCTTGCCATGGCGATTCTCTCTGCATTCTTCTTCAAGATTTCTGATCCCCAATCAGAGTCTGGCTTCTCCTTTTTCTTTGACACCTTTGCTGCTGTCTTTTTACCTTTCTGTGGTGCTGGCTTGTTCTGCTGCTTGGAATTACTCCCTGAAGTAGATGGCACGCTCTCCTTTGGCATTTGGCCTTTTTTCATCGCTGCAGCTGCATGTCCCTGGCTGTTGGACTTGTTCAACGTGACTGGCACTGTCTTGTTCATCACCCTACCTTTCTTCACAGCAGGGGGTGCATCTTCCTCACTGTCAGATTCACTCTGAGAATCTTCAGACTCTTCCGACCCTTCCTCACTCTCATCACTGCTGCTTCCACTGTCACTGCCACTGCTACTGCTCTCAGAGAGGTTGACCTCCCTTCTCGCCTTGAACTTTGACCCTCCACTCCGACCTCTGCCTCTTCCACGACCTCTGGGGTTGGTGGCACGAAGGATCTCCTTGGCCTTTCGGATCCTGTCCGCGTTGGACTCGGGGAGAGGGGGTGAGGTGCTTGGTCCCTCAACGACTCGAGTGAGAGCCTGTTGCATGCGCTTGCTGGTGAAAGTCTTCTTCTTCACCGCTTGCAGCTCAGGTTGGAAGAACGCGCTGATGCGGGGCTGGTGCTGGAACATGAGCAGAGAGTTTGCTTTAGGCGGGGCTGACCAAATAAACAATTGAAACTATTCCACAGTTCCACATTCATGACAGCAAAACTAAGACACTGCTGTATTATCTCAAAGCAATGGATTTTGCCAGTCAAAAAGTGTCGGTCACTTTCTGAGATCTATTTGCATTTTTGACACAAATTGATTCATGAAAGAATTTTATTTTGATGATTTATTTTTCTTCTTAAAACTTGCTGGTTTCATGATTAAATCTCTTTTCAATTAGCAATCGCAAGCTACCACCCCTCACATGCAAAATTGATGAGGTGAATAATCAAAGAAATCATCTTGGCTCTGCCTTTATTAATTCATTTTAACCCGAGCATTTAACTCTGACTTTTGAAACAAAATCAATAAACCTTCTGAGATGTGCCAGAGGATGATTAACCTTATCAGTGCCCTTACCTGTTTCTTGTTCAGCTCTTGCATCACTGGGATCAGAACTTCATCAGCCTTCTCTGTGTCCCATCCAAATTTAGCTGTGGCAAAACTACAGGGTGTCAAGGTTTTTGCACTTTAAAACAGTGAGCTGTCAGAAACACCAGCCTTTACTCTGTCTTCTACATTCCTCCATGTCTGTGTGACAACCTGTTTGTACACAGCAGATGCATGACCCCAGGATAGCAAGTCACAAAACTCAGAATGAATTCATAAGAAGTTTCCAACTGGCTGGTTCTGACGGGGATTTGTCAAGCACTCTTTAGTAGGCATCATAAACTGGACATATTCACTCAACAAATCCTTCATCCATCCAACCATCTCTCTCTCTCTCTCTCTCTCTCTCTCTCTCTCTCTCTCTCTCTCTCTCTCTCTCTCCCTCCCTCCCTCCCTCCCTCCCTCCCTCTCTCCCTCCCTCCCTCCCTCCCTCTCTCTCTCTCTCTCTCTCTCTCTCTCTCTCTCTCTCGCTCTCTCTCTCTCGCTCGCTCTTCTGTAGTTTTTACATGTAAATGGAAGGCTATAATCCCACGAGATGATGTTTAACATTGGCTTTAAACTTTTAAACAGAGTTCCTGCTCTTCCATCTGCTCCTTTTCAACTTCTTGCTCCACCTTTTGCACTTTTCCTTCCTCTGCCTGCTGCTGCTCCTCTCCCTGATTCTCTTTCTATATCACAGCTGCTGCTCCTCTCCCTGATTCTCTTTCTATATCACAGCTGCTGCTCCTCTCCCTGATTCTCTTTCTATATCACAGCTGCTGCTCCTCTCCCTGATTCTCTTTCTATATCACAGCTGCTGCTCCTCTCCCTGATTCTCTTTCTATATCACAGCTGCTGCTCCTCTCCCTGATTCTCTTTCTATATCACAGCTGCTGCTCCTCTCCCTGATTCTCTTTCTATATCACAGCTGCTGCTCCTCTCCCTGATTCTCTTTCTATATCACAGCTGCTGCTCCTCTCCCTGATTCTCTTTCTATATCACAGCTGCTGCTCCTCTCCCTGATTCTCTTTCTATATCACAGCTGCTGCTCTCCCTGATTCTCTTTCTATATCACAGCTGCTGCTCCTCTCCCTGATTCTCTTTCTATATCACAGCTGCTGCTCCTCTCCCTGATTCTCTTTCTATATCACAGCTGCTGCTCCTCTCCCTGATTCTCTTTCTATATCACAGCTGCTGCTCCTCTCCCTGATTCTCTTTCTATATCACAGCTGCTGCTCCTCTCCCTGATTCTCTTTCTATATCACAGCTGCTGCTCCTCTCCCTGATTCTCTTTCTATATCACAGCTGCTGCTCCTCTCCCTGATTCTCTTTCTATATCACAGCTGCTGCTCCTCTCCCTGATTCTCTTTCTATATCACAGCTGCTGCTCCTCTCCCTGATTCTCTTTCTATATCACAGCTGCTGCTCCTCTCCCTGATTCTCTTTCTATATCACAGCTGCTGCTCTCCCTGATTCTCTTTCTATATCACAGCTGCTGCTCCTCTCCCTGATTCTCTTTCTATATCACAGCTGCTGCTCCTCTCCCTGATTCTCTTTCTATATCACAGCTGCTGCTCCTCTCCCTGATTCTCTTTCTATATCACAGCTGCTGCTCCTCTCCCTGATTCTCTTTCTATATCACAGCTGCTGCTCCTCTCCCTGATTCTCTTTCTATATCACAGCTGCTGCTCCTCTCCCTGATTCTCTTTCTATATCACAGCTGCTGCTCCTCTCCCTGATTCTCTTTCTATATCACAGCTGCTGCTCCTCTCCCTGATTCTCTTTCTATATCACAGCTGCTGCTCCTCTCCCTGATTCTCTTTCTATATCACAGCTGCTGCTCCTCTCCCTGATTCTCTTTCTATATCACAGCTGCTGCTCCTCTCCCTGATTCTCTTTCTATATCACAGCTGCTGCTCCTCTCCCTGATTCTCTTTCTATATCACAGCTGCTGCTCCTCTCCTGATTCTCTTTCTATATCACAGCTGCTGCTCCTCTCCCTGATTCTCTTTCTATATCACAGCTGCTGCTCTCTCCCTGATTCTCTTTCTATATCACAGCTGCTGCTCCTCTCCCTGATTCTCTTTCTATATCACAGCTGCTGCTCCTCTCCCTGATTCTCTTTCTATATCACAGCTGCTGCTCCTCTCCCTGATTCTCTTTCTATATCACAGCTGCTGCTCCTCTCCCTGATTCTCTTTCTATATCACAGCTGCTGCTCCTCTCCCTGATTCTCTTTCTATATCACAGCTGCTGCTCCTCTCCCTGATTCTCTTTCTATATCACAGCTGCTGCTCCTCTGATTCTCTTTCTATATCACAGCTGCTGCTCCTCTCCCTGATTCTCTTTCTATATCACAGCTGCTGCTCCTCTCCCTGATTCTCTTTCTATATCACAGCTGCTGCTCCTCTGATTCTCTTTCTATATCACAGCTGCTGCTCCTCTCCCTGATTCTCTTTCTATATCACAGCTGCTGCTCCTCTCCCTGATTCTCTTTCTATATCACAGCTGCTGCTCCTCTCCCTGATTCTCTTTCTATATCACAGCTGCTGCTCCTCTCCCTGATTCTCTTTCTATATCACAGCTGCTGCTCCTCTGATTCTCTTTCTATATCACAGCTGCTGCTCCTCTCCCTGATTCTCTTTCTATATCACAGCTGCTGCTCCTCTCCCTGATTCTCTTTCTATATCACAGCTGCTGCTCCTCTCCCTGATTCTCTTTCTATATCACAGCTGCTGCTCCTCTCCCTGATTCTCTTTCTATATCACAGCTGCTGCTCCTCTCCCTGATTCTCTTTCTATATCACAGCTGCTGCTCCTCTCCCTGATTCTCTTTCTATATCACAGCTGCTGCTCCTCTCCCTGATTCTCTTTCTATATCACAGCTGCTGCTCCTCTCCTGATTCTCTTTCTATATCACAGCTGCTGCTCCTCTCCCTGATTCTCTTTCTATATCACAGCTGCTGCTCCTCTCCCTGATTCTCTTTCTATATCACAGCTGCTGCTCCTCTCCCTGATTCTCTTTCTATATCACAGCTGCTGCTCTCCCTGATTCTCTTTCTATATCACAGCTGCTGCTCCTCTCCCTGATTCTCTTTCTATATCACAGCTGCTGCTCCTCTCCCTGATTCTCTTTCTATATCACAGCTGCTGCTCCTCTGATTCTCTTTCTATATCACAGCTGCTGCTCCTCTCCCTGATTCTCTTTCTATATCACAGCTGCTGCTCCTCTCCCTGATTCTCTTTCTATATCACAGCTGCTGCTCCTCTCCCTGATTCTCTTTCTATATCACAGCTGCTGCTCCTCTCCCTGATTCTCTTTCTATATCACAGCTGCTGCTCCTCTCCCTGATTCTCTTTCTATATCACAGCTGCTGCTCCTCTCCCTGATTCTCTTTCTATATCACAGCTGCTGCTCCTCTCCCTGATTCTCTTTCTATATCACAGCTGCTGCTCCTCTCCCTGATTCTCTTTCTATATCACAGCTGCTGCTCCTCTCCCTGATTCTCTTTCTATATCACAGCTGCTGCTCCTCTCCCTGATTCTCTTTCTATATCACAGCTGCTGCTCCTCTCCCTGATTCTCTTTCTATATCACAGCTGCTGCTCCTCTCCCTGATTCTCTTTCTATATCACAGCTGCTGCTCCTCTCCCTGATTCTCTTTCTATATCACAGCTGCTGCTCCTCTCCCTGATTCTCTTTCTATATCACAGCTGCTGCTCCTCTCCCTGATTCTCTTTCTATATCACAGCTGCTGCTCCTCTCCCTGATTCTCTTTCTATATCACAGCTGCTGCTCCTCTCCCTGATTCTTTTTCTATATCACAGCTGCTGCTCCTCTCCCTGATTCTCTTTCTATATCACAGCTGCTGCTCCTCTCCCTGATTCTCTTTCTATATCACAGCTGCAGCTCCTCTCCCTGATTCTCTTTCTATATCACAGCTGCAGCTCCTCTCCCTGATTCTCTTTCTATATCACAGCTCCTCTCCCTGATTCTCTTTCTATATCACAGCTGCAGCTCCTCTCCCTGATTCTCTTTCTATATCACAGCTGCAGCTCCTCTCCCTGATTCTCTTTCTATATCACAGCTGCTGCTCCTCTCCCTGATTCTCTTTCTATATCACAGCTGCTGCTCCTCTCCCTGATTCTCTTTCTATATCACAGCTGCTGCTCCTCTCCCTGATTCTCTTTCTATATCACAGCTGCTGCTCCTCTCCCTGATTCTCTTTCTATATCACAGCTGCTGCTCCTCTCCCTGATTCTCTTTCTATATCACAGCTGCAGCTCCTCCTCCTCTTGTAAGTACTGCTGCTCCTTCTTCCCTTCTTTCTATTCTCCCACAGTCACATCAAGCATTCTTCTTTTCCTTCTTTTTCTATCTCCTTTCTTTGTCCCTTCCCTCCTTTCTTTCTCCATTCCCTCCTCCTTCCTTTCCTCTCCCCACCAAGACAAGGATACTCCCTCAGCAGTTCCAGATCTGGAATGCCCCAGGAGAACGGTTCCTCAGAATCGTCCACAGTAGGACGAAGATAGGCCTCCACTACTGCCATGTTGGGAAAACCTGGAGCATGACGAAGAAGAAACCATTATGAGACATTATTATCATCATTAACACCTTTGTTTCGAAAAGCAGTACAACAGCTATTTCATACATCAGGAGGCTTTCATATCTGGTCATCAAAGAGAAGTACTTGACATGTAATGAGCAGCAAACAGAATGTGACAAAGACCTGCTGATTGTGCTGTATGCACTGTTTGAGTTAGGGAAAGGTAAAAGGATGCCAAAACAAGAAGGGCAAAGCCCATACGACTCACATGCTTGACCTTGACCTTTATATGACCTTGACCTTCAGGTGACCTTCAAGGTCAAGGTCAAACAACTAAACCTAGCAATGACATCATACACTAAGAAATGCTTTACACATTTCCCCTACCAAAACACTGACCTTGACCCAAGGTCAAGGTCATCCAAGGTCATGCAACACAAAGCTGTTAATTCAAGACATAGGAAGCACAATGGTGCTTATTGGCACTTTCTACCATGAGATATAGTCACTTTTAGTGGTTCACTACCCCATTTTGGTCACATTTCATAAGGGTCAAAGTGACCTTGACCTTGATGATATGTGACCAAATGTGTCTCATGATGAAAGTATAACATGTGCCCCACATAATTATTAAGTTTGAAACAGTTATCTTCCATAGTTCAGGGTCAAGGTCACTTCAAAATATGTATACAATCCAACTTTGAAGAGCTCCTGTGACCTTGACCTTGAAGCAAGGTCAACCAAACTGGTATCAAAAGATAGGGCTTGCTTTGACCTATATACCACTTGTAGCTAAGGTCGCCATTCTCAATAACGTGGGAGAAAATTGGGAAAATGTGAAAAATGACTGTTTTTGAGACCACATTTATGGCTCCTGTGACCTTGACCTTGAAGCAAGGTCAAGTCACCATGTATGGTTTTAGAGGCCTTGTCATCATACACCATCATGCCACATTTAGTATTGATACACTTCATAGTCTCCGAGAAAAATCCAACGTTTAAGTTTTTTACGCCCGGACGGACGGACGGACGGACGACACGGCTGAGTACATAGACTCACTTTTGCTTCGCATGTGAGTCAAAAATGATGTTACCACAAAGAGAGATTTGAAGAATTGTTTGCTCCCAAGGTATCATTACCAATCAAATTGGGCACTTTCCATGAACATTCAAGCACATGAAAACTGCCTGGTTCAAAAATCTCTCTCTCTCTCTCTCTGTCTCTCTCTCTGTCTCTCTCTCTGTCTCTCTCTCTGTCTCTGTCTCTGTCTCTCTCTCTCTCTCTCTCTCTCTCTCTCTCTCTCTCTCTCACCGAGCATGCCTGGACATGATTATCCCCATTCTTCACAAAACACATCCAAAAAAGTTTGAGATCTGCATGAACTGAGATAGAGCCTCAAGAAAAATTCAAAATAGTCTTCTTATGCTTGGTATGCAGACAAGAGCGACATAGATAAATTGAGAGTTAAACATTCAGTGAATCAAACATATTACACATTATTACATCTGCTGACAACAAATTCAGACATTTTCACTGCACTGTGATAAACTGTGGCCCTGTATGGGGAAATCAGCTGTAACTCGGAAAAATTATAATTTCTTGGTGTGTGTGTGTGCCTCTGTGTGTGTGTGTGTGTGTGTGTGTGTGTGTGTGTGTGTATGTGTGTGTGTGTTTGTGAGTGTGTGCATGTGTGTGTTTACCATAACATAAACCAAAATGTCATTAACAACATGCAAAAAAACAGAATCCTGATACTCAAATACTGAATTTTCATATCTGAGACAGCTGAGGGGAATTAAAAAAAGTTTACCTGATTTAACTTCCAGATCTCTTAGTTTCTCTCTGATTTTGTTCTCTGGCATCATATGAAGTTGATCCTGAGCTGCTTTCCACCAATTCCTGGACAGTAAAATACAACATTATCTACATGATAATATCAAACTTGTATCAATTATTACACTGAACACTGATATGCTTTTATGATTTACATACGGCCATGAACATACAATATTCCATTGTACCCAAAAGACAACAATCATAAAACTTTATTTTTTAGATTACTAAGATTAGTGTTGAAGATGTGCCCCCTGACTTAATAATCCTCCATAAAAGAACAGTATCAACCAGAAACATGCAATACTTATTTCAGATTCATGTGAATCATGAATAATAAACTGTGCACAAAGGCTGACCCAGACTATTATTCACTCAGACAGCTTGCATGACAAAGCCAAACTACACAACCAGGCAAATTAAGCTTTAAGCATGTACATCACTTTAATGCCTCTGTAACTAAAAAGAGAAAGACCAACACTTTTAAAACAAGTTGAGAGGGAGAGAGACACCACAGAAGTCTGCAGATTGACTAAACAGAGAAACCATATGCAGAGAATAAATGAATTAATTAATTAATGGATGGATGAATGAATGAATGAATGAGGCTTTAAGGCCTATCAGCCTTTTCAGGTTCTCATAGGCCAATGACCAAGAAATTCACTACAGCTGGTTCAAGTAAGAGCATGTGAAGTCTTGATTTCGCAATTTATTCACCTTTTACGAAAGCATAGGGAGATGCAGTTGGTCTACTCTTTCTACAAACTAACGTAGGATTTGTATCGAAAGACTTGCTAAACTCAGTGAGAAGGGGTCTCTGCTGAAGTCTACAGACAGACCTAGCACAGCAGAAAGAGAGAGAGGTGAAAACATGCCGGGAAAATAGAGAGGCTGACCTGAAAGCCACCAGCCCTTCCTGCTTCTCTCCAGGAAACTCCGCCATGATTTCCAGGGCCCTGACTGGACCCACACTAGGGATGCCCTCTGTGTAGTCACTGCCACACAGCAGCGCCAGGTTGATCAGGTGGTCCCGACTCAGCCCTGCAGTGTCAGAGAGCAAAAAGCGAGCACTCGGGATGCTGTCTTCACTCCTGCCTTTGCCAGATAACATGCTACAGTGTTGTAGAATGTGACTGCAACTGTGATGACGACGACGACGACGACGACGATGATGATGATGATGATGATGATGATGATGATGATGGATGATGATGATGATGCTGATGATTGTGGTGGTAGTGGTGGTTGTAGCCTTTGACAAGGACAATAATGAAGACATCTACAGCAATGTTGTTGATGATGACAATGACTACCACAAACACAATGGCAAGAATAGTGGCAACAATGAAAATGGCAATGATGACAATGATGATGACGTCTCTAAAAGGTTTAAATAGCAGAAACAACTGTAACAAATGAATTTATGTAAACTTGTTCTTTTTGCTAAGGATATCATGGGTACATGTACAATACACCACACAAACTGTGTTTAGGCACCTACTTATCTGCCTGTCACTTATATCATTTATTTTATTATGATTAATTAAAAAAAATTGACAACAGTAAGCGACAACAGCAGCAACAACAATATCCACCATTTTGGTTCTTTCATGTATGGCACTCAATAATCACTCTAAATGAGAATATAAGACTCATCATACAAATACTATATAAGCTAAGGAAGCCTTCTTAACTACTCTCTGTATGTAAGTATGTATGCATTTACATGTGTATTGCATCATTTTCATGCATTCAGGCATGCTCAACACACACAAAAAGTTTTTTCAGGATAAAAAAAGAGAGGTTATTTCAAGCTCTTTTTACAATCTGCTGGTTATAAAAGTTTCCATATTGTTTCTGGAATTGCATTCCACAAATTTGATCCAATACAAGATGAGGATTTGTGGCCATATCTTTTCAGTATCTTCTGTGGGTCACTCAAGAGAAGCCTCTACTTGACCAAAACTCTCTGAATGGTACATATGAGAAATATGTCCAAATATATGCCTCACAGTGGCACATTGTGCTACTAGGGGCTGCCCTTGGTTGAGCTACTGAAGTAAGGCCCCAAATGCTCCATGACCACGGGTTCCAGTTGATGAGGGGGTTTCTAGTAGCAGCTACCGTTTATGATTCTCATCCATCAACTTGTAGACACAGTCATGCACATGTGGATTAAACCATCAGATCACCTTGAAAGACTCACTTCCAATAGAGGACACCATCACACTACCTCGAGAGGTCTAGACTCACCATACATGGACTGCACTCTGTCAAAGGTGAACAATTCCACATGTTTGTTGACGTTGAAGAAGTTCTTGTAGACACGCTGGCCGCCAAAGAGCCACACGTCACTGTCGTCTGTGATGGTGCCATGTGTCAGCTGGGCCATGTCCAGAAAGGCGCATTGGGATTCCGCCTCAGTGGCACTCACCACAAAGGGCACTCCAAACAGCTTCAACAGTTCCTGCAGTCAGCAAGACAGAGGCATGGATGGACAAACAGATATATTTCATAGTCCTGCAATGCAAGTCATTTTTTTTGTTTTGTACACGTTCTTTTCATAAACACATGCAGGACAGTAAAATCACAAAGTGGGAATGTAAATGAAAAAGAGTAAGTTTACACATGTAGGGTGTTTATGTAACAAGAAACAAATTATATTGATCACTTGTCCCACTTTCCAATCAATCACTTCTTTGATTTGCTGCCTCCTCCCCCTCGTTTTTGCCCCCAACCCCCAACCTCCACCCCACCCCCAAACCCCAACTAAAGATCTCTTAACCCCACTCCCACTATCATCTATGACCCAAACTGACTTTTTTACACTGCTGCTGCACCAGGGATAATCTTTGAGGAAGGCATGCACTTACAAAAAAGTGCACGTAGTTATGAGATGGAATAACAAGAGATTCATACGTTGCATCTGCTACAACATCATGCTTCACTCCATCCCCCTCATCCCTCCCCAAGTCTGATGGGCCTCATATTTATGGAGCAGCTAGGACAGTACACTGACCAAGAGTAATCCCAGCAAGGTTGGCTTCACAGTGTTCTGCTCCTTCTGCATGGTGGCTTCTACTCTTCCAGGCTTAGCACCCAGCCCATACAGGAAGTTCACAGTGGAGGATGCCACAAAACCCCGACATCTGACCTTTACCTGCGATGTGCTACAGACACATCTGCCATCCCTGTTCCGTTGGCATGCACACACACAAACACACACACACACATGCATGCACACTCTGGTGAAGTCCCTACTCCACACCTGAGCTTCCAGGTTGACTTGGTCTGTGATGGATGTGGCCAGGCGCTGCTGTCGACCCTGCTCTGACCTCAGTGTTTGCTCCTCCTGTGCCAGCTCTTCCTGCAGCTCCACTAGCCCTGACTGTGTGAAAAGAGAAAGTCATGGATGAATGATGTGATGAGATAGACACAGGGGTAATGATAGGAGAGGTAAGGAGAAAGAATGACGGAGCGAGATGGAGGGAAGGAGATGGCGGGAAGGAGATGGAGGGAGGGAGATGGCAGGAGGGAGATGGAGGGAGGGAGATGGAGAGAGGGAACAGAAGAAGAAACAGGAGCAAGAGAATGGGAGGAGGAGGAGGAGGAGGAGGAGGAGGAGGAGGAGGAGGAGGAGGAGGAGGAGGAGGAGGAGGAGGAGGAGGAGGAGGAGAAAATAGTTATCCCTCCATGTTTACTGGAGGTCCTCACAGCTTTATCTGTCTGTCTGTCTGTCTGTCTGTCTGTCTGTCTGTCTGTCTGTCTGTCTGTCTGTCTGTCTGTCTGTCTGTCTGTCTGTCTGTCTGTCTGTGTGTCAGTCTGTCAGTCCCGACTTAACGGCTGATATCTCAAAAACTACTGGACGGATTTCCTTGACATTTTGCACACTTACTGGAAGTTCGGTCCGATTGAATGTATCAAATTTTCAAAATCGAGGTTTGAAAAGAAAGTGACATTTTTACGTTTTGGTGTTGCCAAGAAAACGCTACAACAGAGTCTGAATGCAAAATGTGTGATGTGATCATTTGACGTCGAATAACCTGAGTAATTTCGAGGAGAAAGAAGGATTTTTTATTTTACGATGTGGGTCGTTTCGTACCCTGAACGTTTCGTACCTAGTCATTTCGTACCTGTACCCTAACCCTAACCCTACGGGTTAGAGTTAGGGTTAGGGTTAGGGTAGAAAAGGTACGAATTGACTAAATGAGGTACACAACGACCAGGGTACGAAACATCCAGGGTACGAAAAGTCATGTATTCGCTTGGTTGTAGGGGATGCGCATACGGGTTCGAATCCGCACAGAAGCTTTTTTTTTGTTAATGTATGTATGGTATTCGTGAGAGAGAGAGAGAGAGCCACCCCACCCATTGTTGTACACGTGAGAGGTTGCGGGTTCGAAGCTTACTTTCCCCCCCCTCTTTTCTCAAGAGGTTGCGGGTTCGAACCCGATCTTTTTGTTGTTGTTGTTGTTTTTTTAATGCCAAAACCTGGAGGTTCAGCGCCAGCGGTTTTTATGTTCACATTAACTTTCATGAATAAGCTTCACCCAAAAATCTGTACTTATTAATTAAATGAAGACACCCTCTTACCATTGGGCATTATTTGGTAACTTCCAGTATTAACATTGCACCTCTATTGAGTTAAACAATCATGAAACCCCAGTATACTGTGCAATTACAAACACAAGTACATGTATGCACCACACCACACACACACACATACACACACACACATACACACACACACACACACACACACACACACACACACACACACACACACACACACACACACACACAATCACATAGAGATGCTTAGAGAAAGCCAATACCCCTCAACACTAGAGGAAACAGACTACTGTTCATAGACTAATGCAATGTCACAGGAAGTTGTCAGACTACAAGGAGAAAAACACTCACTGCTGAGGCACCCTGGTATTTGGCAGCAAACTTCTCCTCCTCAGAATCAGGCTCCGGAGCTTCTGACTCTTGCTCCTCTTCCTCTGATGATAGGGTGACTGCCTTTGGAGGCTCTGGAGTCTCTCTCCCTTCATCTCCCATCATCTCAGCATCTGAAACGCTCTCACTCTCATCTTTGGCTTCTTTCATGGCCTCCACTGTCTTGCTCTTGTCTTCAACCATTTTGACATCCTCATCATCTTCATCCTCCTCTATTTCTTCCACAGATGCAGTCATGGCAGCCAATGTCTGTGGGGAGCTATGCGCCACAGGGAACACAGTTCCAGTCTTTGGCTGATGTCTGGTGGCACTGCGGAGGGTGGGGGAGGAAGTAGCTTGCTCAAACATCTCCAGGGGAAAGACGTCATCTTCTTTGACCCTCACAGGATCAAAACTGAACTCCAGGATTTTTCGGTCAGCTGAAACATTGAAAAGTAATTTAGTAAGGGGCATGATGCAAGGCCTTAACTATCATAACCATTTCTGCATGAACATATTGGTGCTTTTTTAATGCATGCTGCAGATGTTATGTCTAATACAAAATAACTCTTTTTTTAACGACAGGTTTGAGGACATAAAACAAGTTAGAGAAGAAAATTAATAACAACAATAATAATAATAATAATAATAATAATAATGTCAAAGCACAACTGATACCAGTCGTCATTGGAGCTTTGGTAAGCACCTTTCCTGAACTGCCAAACCCCCTGGAGGAAGTCCCTGGTGGGCAAGTACCAGCAGCTCTAGTGAAGGCTGCTCTCCTCGGCAGTGCCCACATCCTCCGAAAGACTCTGGATCTCCCAGAATCAGGGTAGGATTCCAAGACCAAGGGCCAGACACAAGATCAACCGACTAAAAATTGTAAATAAAGGGATAATAATAATAATAATAATGATGATAATAATAATAATAATAATAATAATAATAATAATAATAATAATAATAATAATAATAATATTATTATTATTATTATCATTATTATTATTATTATTATTATTATTATTATTATTATTATTATTATTATTATTATTATTATTATTATTATTAAAGGAGAACTTGCCCACAGTACCAGCTGACTGCTCCTCTCCCTCTGATGAGCTCTGTGGTTCTCTGCCTTTTGGCAGCAGGGGTTCTACCACTGCTTTCCCACGCACACCTTCAAGGGCATCTGTTGGAGGCAGTTGAAAACAGCTCAGCTGAAAAGTTTGCACCATGCAGACAAAAAGCTTAACATATTCATTCTCTCAACATCAAAATGAGATGTGCAAAAAAGAATGGGGCATCTTTTTGGCAATCTGTATTGAAACTTTTGTGTGCATAAATACAGCAAAATGCAAGATCAAGTTCTTGCCGCTTTAGACTTGAGTGAGAGAGAAAAAACCTTTTAAACATTCATTAAATGCTTTTCTGTGCATTTGGCCAGCATTCTTTGTGACATTCCTGCTGTGGAAAAAGCCAATATTCTGGGCTACATCAAAAATCTTAAACCTGACTTCATTTATATTCTTTTGCAGCCTTCTCACATATGATGAAGTGAAGACAGCAACCATTTCAATGTTCATTCGCACTAATTTTTCATCCTCTACACTGTGAAGCAGCTGCTAAAGGCAGAAAGACACACTTTTTTTCCCCATAATGTAACTTTTAAGTTCAAGGGTCTTTGATTTCTTTCAATTCTTAAATTTTAAGTTTGATGAGTTGGTGGTCAGTTGATTGGATAAGTAACATGCACACTTGATCTGTATGTAATGGGTTAATCACAATCCAATTGTTACAGCAGGCAGCACACAACAGACAAAAGAGTAACATGCCCCAGTGTGAGTACCTTGCTTGTCATCGGAGGTGGAACTGGTCACAGCCAACTCATGGGCTGGCACAGCGCTCCTGCTGGAACCAGAGCGTGGTGCTGCAGCAGCTGTCTCACACTTGCTGAGTGAACTCCCTGAGGAACCCACAGTGTTGTCTTGGATGGCTTCTGCATGTCTGGCCAACTTGACATCGCTGTCATCATTGTCACTGTCAATAACAATGGGTCGCTTTGCCCCTCTTCTTGCCTGACTCCTCGTGACAGTGACTGTCTCTGTGACACCATGCATGGAACTGTCCTCACTGTCACTGCTGGAGAGGGTGACATGCTGTTCTTGGCCAGGAACTCTTTTAGAGCCTCTGGTGCTGGAATGATTGGCACTGAATCTCACTTTTTTTCCTGCAAATCTCGACCTTTCACCCTGTTTAGCGCCAGACGTGGATGGAACAACTTCTCCATCTGACTCCTCCAGGTCTGCAGCTCTTGATCCGGACGGAGCTGGCTCTCCAGCAAAGTGATCCAAGTCTGTGGATCTCTCTCCTGCTGAAGCAGAACTGGCCTTGGCAGTAATGGCGGCAACTTCCTTGGCCGCGTTAGACATGTGGCCCTCGGTTTCTTCAGTGAGCTCCCTCCCTCGGTCCAGCTGCCTTGCCTTGCTCAGGCCCTTGATGAGGATGAAGTGTGCCGAGTCTTCAGAGATGATCCGCCCTGACTCCACCGAGTGGTTAAAGTAGTCCTCCTTGCCGCTGACATTCTTGATGATGGCACCTGATGTCTTGGCGTTCATCTCCTTCCGCACAGTCTCGATCTGGTTAGTCAGCCTGCTCTGTTTCAGCAGCTTTCTGATTTGGAAGTTCGAGAAATCACCCGAGTTCTGTAAAGTGAAAAAGAAAGTTTTGTTCATACTCATCATAATTGGTTAGCATCCCATTTTGATGACTACGTAGATATCCATTGCATTAGGCATCATATGTCGATATGAACATCAAACATCAAGTATGAGATGTAATACTGAAATAACGTGGAATGTGATATGAACTAGAGTGATTTGATAAATGCTGTATGAAAGGTCAGTTGTCAGATGTTAGTAAAAATATTAACATTTCCATTGTTTAATGTACCGCTATGAAAGAATAAATGTTTATTGCAGTCTCTCCATCTAGTATAGAAATAGGTGACTGAAAACTGGGAGAAATCAAATGATATCTGAATCTGTGCATGTGCTTACACATGTATAAGGGATTTCAATGAATGCAATTCCAGAAAAATTCATCTTAATCAATTCAATTAATGCCAAAAATTGTTCTGACACTAACCTAAAGGAAGCAAAATTGAAAAAAGAGGATTTTAATGGATAGTTCAAGAAAAATATTCAAAAACACCTGAGGTCAGCTTCATCTCTGAAGGCAAATATAGCACTTTTCAAAGAATAGCAGTGTCAAGAGCTTAGTGAGCAAATCTTGGGGAAAACAGGAACTACACAAAAGCATATTCACACATACATAAATCAGTTCCTCTAACAGCACAAGATTAATTGGCCACCCACAGATGCACAACAAAGATATAGGCAGGACAGACGTCAAGACTCATTGGCATAACCACAGACAGCTGGGAACACCCCATTAACAACTGCAGACAGGGGAAAGGAGCTGTCAAAGAATTTGTCAGGAGGCATCAGGTTCTGGGGAAGCAGCAGTTGGAGAACAAGAGAAGCTAGAGGAAACAGAGGGAGAGGACTGCTGCCTTTACTCAGCCCTCAGAGTTTGTCTGTGGAGGGCATGGCAGACACTGCCACTCAGGACACTGTCTCCGAGCCATCTGACCTACCAAAGCCCTACCTATCATTGTCCTTGCACACAGAGGGTTGCCTACTACAACTGCTGCATAAGAACTAGGGGATGAGAGGTGGGATGGACGGAGAGGAGAGGCAGAAAGGTGTGTGCAATGGCAAATGGTGTCTCACCTCTGGCAGCTCCTGGGCTCTCCTCAAGATGTCGCGCTTGCGCACTTCCTTCAGCTCAGAGAGGAACTCATGCTGAATTTCATGTGGCAGACTCCGGAAGTCTGCTGACTCGGTGTCAACATCCCCCAGATAGTTGTCAGCTTCCTTGGATGAAAGACAGGTCAAACGTCATTACCAGTGCAACAGTTACAGGCAACCTAATGACTTTAAAACCAATACAGATTATTGGTAAAAACAAATATTGCAAATAAATCCACCCATCCTCCTCTCTACTA